>PVJO010008401.1:0-75490 GCA_004026905.1 Hystrix cristata | reverse complement strand
GTTGGCTGTTACCCAGTCAGCCATTACAGATGACTTCATGATGATTCTGTAGGTAAAATACAGATCTGCACCTTCGGGAAAATGTTGATAAATTCTTTAACTTTTAAAATATCTTTTGTTTGTTTGTTTTACAGGTACAACAGAATATCTCGAGAATGGACTCAGAAGTATGCCATGTGATGCTACCTTAAAATCAGAATAACCTGCATTATAGCTGGAATAAACTTTAAATTACTGTTCCTTTTTTGATTTTCTTATCCGGCTGCTCCCCTATCAGACCTCATCTTTTTTAATTTTATTTTTTGTTTACCTCCCTCCATTCATTCACATGCTCATCTGAGAAGACTTAAGTTCTTCCAGCTTTGGACAATAACTGCTTTTAGAAACTGTAAAGTAGTTACAAGAGAACAGTTGCCCAAGATTCAGAATTTTTTTAAAAAATGGAGCATGTGTATTATGTGGCCAATGTCTTCACTCTAACTTGGTTATGAGACTTAAACCATTCCTCACAGCTCTAACTGCTGAAGAAGCCATCTGAGGGGGGGAGATGGATGCTCGGTTGTCACAGCAAGGAAGCAGCAGCATTCTAGCAGCATCCATTCTTGTTAAGCCTTCCACTGTTAGAGATTTGAGGTTACATGATATACTTTATGCTCATAACTGATGTGGCTGGAGAATTGGTATTGAATTTATAGCATCGGCAGAACAGAAAATGTGATGTATTTTATGCATGTCAATAAAGGAATGACCTGTTCTTGTTCTACAGAGAATGGAAATTGGAACTCAAACACCCTTTGTATTCCAAAATAGGGTCTCAAAACATTTTGTAATTTTCATTTAAATTGTTAGGAGGCTTGGAGCTATTAGTTAATCTATCTTCCAATACACTGTTTAATATAGCACTGAGTAAATGATGCAAGTTGTCAATGGATGAGTGATCAACTAATAGCTCTGCTAGTAATTGATTTATTTTTCTTCAATAAAGTTGCATAAACCAATGAGTTAGCTGCCTGGATTAATCAGTATGGGAAACAATCTTTTGTAAATGCAAAGCTGTTCTTTTGTATATACTGTTGGGATTTGCTTCATTGTTTGACATCAAATAATGATGTAAAGTTCACAAGAGTCGACTATTTTGCCATGTTCAGCTAAAGTGCACAGTTACAGGTTGACCTGACTTAGCATAATAAGCTATTCAGATAGTGTAGCTTCAGTGTGCTGCACATGATACTGGCAGCCCTGGAGATCAGAGATGGACTTAGGGCCCAGCAGCTTTGAAAGGTGCGTATGAAGTTGAAGAAATTTATTTTCCAGGTGCGTCCTCCTTCTAAAAAATGTCTTCACTTTGTATGCCTGACACCTTAACAAGACCATAACATGGGAATAATAGTGGGTCAAAATTTACACAATGCAGTAGTTTTGGTGTGGGAGTTGTCATGAGGCCTTGTTGAAGTGGCTTAACTGTGTGGGATATTTGAGTATCCATTGAAATGGATTTGTTCAGCCATTTACATTAATGAGCATTTCAATGCAGATACCATTTAACATGAATGACTTCACATGAATGAATAAAAGTCAAATGCTATTGGATTCTTTTTGTTTGTTTGACAAGTGCTATCTATGCCACCGAACTTCTGTAGTAACAAGGGCATTACCATTCTTCACCCTAATTCTGACCCTGTACTTTTTTCCTAATTTGATTTACCCATTTCAAGTCCTGTGTACGATTTGTAGCACATGTGATGTCTCCAACCACATTTTTTGCACTGCTTACACTTACATGCAATCCTTTTTTCTTGTCTCCACAGATGTGGAAAGCTAGAAATGTTAAAACTTAATTTTTATAAACATTTTAATATGTAGTTTGGACATGATTACTGACTTAAGGTTCTTCTGTAAACTGGAAGTGAAAATGCATGCTTTCTGAAGATGTTCTGGCTTTGTTCATTCTGTAATAAGCACTTTGTTGGGAAATACCAAGCCAGCTATATAGTCTTTTCCAGTGAGTGAAGTTACTTTATCTTTTGCTTAAAAAATTATGGGTTCTTCAGGGTAGATGTCATGCTGTCAAAACTTATAGATTCAAATTATGAATGAGAAATTAGTGCTCTACAAGGTAAGAAATTACTGTTTTTTGGCTCAATTTTCAAAACAGTTCTTTTTCAAGACTTCTGTACTCAAAATAACAGCTTTAGTAGGCATGTTTCTTGAAAACCAAACATGAATAAAACTTCTCTTAAAAGGGTGGGTCCCTAATTGGCTTTCAACTGGACTTTTTTAGCCTTAGGTGATGTTAGGTGTTTACAGAGATGACTTAGACTCTTGTGATCACGATTAGTGGATATGTCCAGTTGTGTCTTTGACTTGATGCTTTATATATATATATATCCTATGTTGCTTCTAAGGGAATAAGCCATAGAGGCTTCTCCAGGTTTTAGAGAACAATGAAGTACCTGGAAAACCCCACATTTTTTGAATGTATAGGCGCTGGACTTGGGATCATACTGATAATCATCAAAAGAATCAAGGATTTGCCCTCTCCCCACCCCACCGGTGATTGAACATTACTAGTGCCATGTGTAGGACGGAAGTGACTATTGGATTCTAAGTATTGGTTTAGACTGTTCTATGTATTTCCTGTACCTTCTAATGCGTAGACTGGACATTTTTCTTCAACTATGAATCCAGTTGGCCTGTTAGTGGTAAGTTTACATCTTAATTGACTCACTTTTTTTCTCGGGCAGGTTTGCAATGTAATCAGATTTTTTTTAACTGATCAGTTTGCTTTTTTGTGTGTGGGTGTACTCACATTTAAAAGTATGAACCACAGTTAACTAGTGGTCTCAGGGGTAGTGAAGCACTCACTTTTCATTTTTTAATATGAATGGTTTAGTATTAAGATTCTGATCATGCTGTGCTAGTGATGGGGGGTGACTCAAATTAGCCATGTTTTGTGTTGACAACTGTTAAATGATTGTCGATTACACTGTTAAGTGAATTTGTCTTCTATGAGGAACCCAGTGCAAGTCACCAAATGTTGTCTAATAGTGACATCTGCCTAAGACTTGTAATAGCTAAAGTTACTTGAGCTTAAAGGAATTGTTACCATTAAAGTCTGTGTTTAAAGACACTTTGGTCTTACTCATTCCAGCAAACACAAAGTCCGCAATTGTGCTTAATACTATGTGTGAGGCTCTATTTTGAATGTACAGCATTAGACCAGCATTTGTAAAGAATCAGTGGTCTATGTAGAGTTAGTATAATTTTCAAAGCTTGATTCAGAACCAGTATTGGCATCACTGGGGAAGATCTTTACAAATCAGTAGGTCTTGTCCTAGTTATTTGAGGTGGAGTCCAGTCACTTCCTATAAAGCCCTCCAGATGATTCTGTGCACAATCATTAAGTGTGTTCATAGTGTTCTTTGTTAAAAACTACAGCTAGTAGTTCGGAACTACAATTATGCTCTGCTCATTTGTGGTTGTAGGGAGTGTTTTGTATGCCTAAATATTAAACTGATACCTATCAAATAACTAGGCAATTAGCACATGGAGTATTAAGATACATAAACTCTACTATCTGTTTTATATAATCCAACCGATGTTCAGATGTAGTTACAAGTTAAAAAATTGGAGCCCAGATCTCATTCTGTGGAAATGAAGATGTATTTGCAGTGTTTGAATTAAACATTAAATGTGCCCTATCTGGGTATGGTGATGCATGCCTGTAATCCAGCACTCAGGAGGCTGAGGCAGGCAGATTTAGCAAGTTCAAGGCCAGCCTGCACCACAGAGCCCTTGTCTCAAACATTAAATGTGCTCTAAGGTAGATACTTTAAAACTCTGCTTTTTCAGTGTAGTGGAAGATAAATGGTAAAGGATTTTGGAAAGTGTTTTCCAAAACAATGTTATAGCAGAACAATATTAAAGACTGAAAAGTTTTCTAAAAAGGCGGGAGAGATTGAAGTTAGCTAGTTTTTTCTAATTTTAAGAGACCTCAGATTTTTCTGTACTACAGAAAACGGTTTCATGAAATTATTTTTACAGACCATTGACTGAGCCTCTGCATCCTGGTTTTGTTTACCATTAGCAAATTCAAACGTCGTCCAGGAAACGTGAAACAATGCTTTCACGCGCCGGTGAGGAATGCAGTTGGGCCATCTGATTGCCAACCCGCCACTTTACTGAGCCACAGCATCCTATTTACTGTGCACCTGGCTGTTTGGAGGACATGTTCGAAATGTCTAAAAATACTTAGGCATGAATTTAACCATGGAAATGTAAATCTGAAAAATTAGAGAAGTCCTAAATAAATGGGAAGATACACTGTGTTCATGGATCAGAAGAGTGGGTATTGTTGAGGTGATAAAGGTTCTCAAGGCCATCTACAGATTGAATCCAAACTCTGTCAAGGTTAGAATGACTGGCTTGCAGAAACAATTCGTTTGAAAAATAATACAAAGTGCACGGCCCTGGGTTTGATCCCCAGCACACACACACTCAAGATTGTGTGGAGCTGAGATGTACACAGTGGAAAAGTGCTTGCCTAACAACGTGCAAGAACCCGATTTCATAAAGAAGTTCATATGGAATTGCAAAGAAGGGGGTGGGGATTTAGCTCAAGTGGTAGAGTGCTTGCCTAGCAAGCATAAGGCCCTGAGTTCAAACCCCAGCAATGCCCACAAAAAAAGGAATTGCAAAGGGCTACAAAGAGTCCAACAATCTTCAAAAAGAACAGAAGTAAAGGATTCATGATTCCCAATTTCCATCCAGGGCTTCCGTACTACAAAGCTATTATAGTCAAAACTCTGATACTAGCTTAAACATGTAGGCCCATTAAACGAAATTGAGAAACCCACAAATTTATGGTCAACTAGTGTTTTGCAAGGGGAAAAAAAGTCTTCAGGTTGTTGGTTCTAGATAAGTATATGCAAAAGAATAAATTGGTGCCCCTATCAGCATATACAAAATTAAAATGGATTGACGTCCTAAATGTAAGCTAAAACCGCAAAACTCTTAGAAAATGAGTATTTTCATGCCCTTGGATCTCATAATAGGTGTGATTACCAAAAGCATAAGCAACCCCCAAGTGGTAGATGAATTGGGCTTCATTAAAATTGTATACTTTTGTGTGTCAAAGGACATAATAGTGAAAAGATAACAGAGTACAAAAAATACTTACAAATCATGTCTCTCTTAAGGGCTCTTATCCACAATGTATAAAGAATTCATAAAACTCAATGACAAAAAGAAAACTCTACTTTTAAAAATAGGCACCCCCTCAAAAAAATAGGCAAAAAGTTTCAGTGGACATTTCTCCAAAGAAAATATACAAAAGCCAGTGAGCACCCATGTGAAAAGATGTTCAACATCATTAGTTATTAGAGGAAATGCAAATCACCACCATGAGGTATTGCTTTATACCCATTAGGATAGCTATGATTTGTGAAAATTGATGGGGATTTGGAGAAACGAACCCTTGAACATGGCTGGTGGGAATGTAAAATGGTACAGCTTCTGTAAAACGTAGTTTGGCAATTCATCAGGAAGTTAAACGTGGATGTAGGGGCACATGCCTGTAATCCTAGCATTCTGGGAGGCTGAGACATCTCACGCTCAAGCCCTGCCTGGGCAACATAGCAAGACCCTGTCCCAAAATAAAAAATGAAAAAAGTACTGGGGCTATAGCCCAGTGGGAAGACCCTGGGTTCAATCCTCAGTACCACTAAAAAGAGTTAAACAGATTATAAAAAGTCAGCAATTGGAGATTTAGCTCAGTAGTAGAGCACTTGCCTAGCCAGCTCAAGGCCCTGAGTTTGAGCCCGAACACCCCTCCACAAAAGTCAGCAATTCCATTCCTAAGTACAGTATGTACACACAAGAATTGAAAACATTGTGGAAACAATAAGTAAAACCTGGTATTTTCTATGACATTATTTAGCTGTAATATCTTGAACACATGGTAAGGAGTACAGAGTCAGACATGAAGGGTACCACATTGCATGATTCTATTTAAATGAGCACCCAGAGCAGTTCAGTCTGTTGAGACAGAAAGTACATTTGTGTATGACAAAGACTAAGAAGGAGGGAGAAGAGGTAATGACTGCTGAGCAGGCATAGAGTCTTCTGTGTGGGGGACAAGAATGTCCTCGGACTAGATGGAGCAGATGGCCTTGCAGCAGTGTGAAATACTAAAAGACACTAAACTGTACATTTAAAAAATGCCTCATAAGCCGGGCATGGTGGCACATGCTGTAATCCCAGCACTTAGGAAGCTGAAGCAGGAGGGTCACTGCAAGTTCAAGGCCACCCCGGGCTGCACAGTGAGTTTAAGGCCAGCCTGAAATGCATAGCGAGACCCTGTCAAAAAAAAAAAAAAAAGCCTCATGGGGCTGGGAATTTAGCTTAGTGGTTAGAGTGCTTGCCTTGCAAGCACAAGGCCCTGAGTTCGATCCCCAGCACCAAAAAAAAAAAAAAAAAAAAAAAAGCCTCATATTATGTGTTATGTGGATTTCACTTCAATAAAAATGTTATCAGCCACTAAAGATAATAGTAGCCAACATTTATGCATACTTTTTAGATGGCAAGCTCTATTCTGAATTCTTTACATATATTAACTCTCGGTTTTCATAACACACTTACATGCTTATCACGTATAAGCTTGTATTATTACCCCTACCTTACAGATGTTTAGCAAGGAGGCTAAACACTCACCTAATGGCAAAGATTGAGATAAACTAGACAATGATTTCCAGATTCTTGCTTCTTAACCATTATGGTAGATATGAGGAGTTTAAAATATGAATAAAGTGCAGGAGACTATAAAAATGACAAATTGGGTTTAAAAATAACCAAAATCAATACTTTCAGAAATTAAGAAATAGACGAATTGAATTTAAACTCAAAGATAGGTTTAATAGCCTAGTAGACACAACTGTCCAAAGCATTCGAGAAGTGGGAAATGGAAATCATTCTGAATATAATTCAGAGATAAGAAATATAGGAAAGAGTTTAAGCAACAAGAAGGGAGAAATGACTCCAGCTGACACATGTCTAACTGGAGCTTGAGTTCAATCTGTTGCTCTGGGCTCCAAACGCACCTTTCAATTTATCTCCCCCCGTAACTGAACTCCCGGAAGAATTTCTCTGTGAAGCTGGGTGTGAGGTCTTGCTGTCTCAGTCGGGGAGCCAGTTTCTCCTGCCATTTCTGGTGCAGGCTGAGGCCTGACTGTTGTGAGTGACAGGAGTCAATACCCACTAGGACACCACCCACCTGTGTTGGTGTGCAGGACCTTGGTGCCTTGCATGCTGGGGACATTTGTGTCGCCAGAGCTGCCTATGGTGTTCCTGCCTATGCTGGAGGTCTCTGTGCTGCTGCATAACTCACTGTGGGCCGTGGTGCAGACTCAGAGGCTGCTCCCTGTGTTAGGGTTTAGGTCTCGATGCCCCCAAAGCCTCCAGCGTTCAAAAGTGGGGCTTGTGGAAGGCAACTGGATCACAGGGCTACAGTGAGCCTGCTGTTAGGAGGGGGCCTGGTCGGAAAGGTGCTCCCTGGGTCGTGGCCTGGAAGGGTTTATCTTCCTCCCCAGCTCTTCCCTGTGCCTTCTGCCTCCTGTCCACCATGCCGTGAGCAGCAATCCTCTGCCCACAGTGAACCTCTCTCCCTCCTCAAATTGTGCTGGGTATGGCTGAGGAAGTGACTAAGGCACCGTGCAAGCTCCAGCGTCCATCCCCAGGCTGTGTTACCCTGTGCCTTCTCCCCTGCTCGTCACTGGAGGCTGCCTGTGGTTGGCCTAATGGCTTCTCCAAAAAATCTGAATCTTGTTTTTTGTTTTGGGGAGGGGTGCTGGGGCTCCAACTCAGGGCCTTGCACTTGCTAGGCAAGCACTCTACCACTGAGCTAAATCCCCAACCCCTAATCTCCCAAATCCCTTTTAAATTTGTTTTTTCTTGACTACTCTTCCCCAGCCCTAGGGTACCATAGAAAGTTTCTCTAAATCATATGTTCACTTTTTAAAAATCACAGTTAATAATATTTCTTTGCCTGTTTCATCTACTGTGTGATTCCTGTCTCTTGCTTGGACCTAGAATTTTTCGAGACAGGGTCTTGCTATGTAGTTCAGGCTAGATCTGAACTCAGGCAATCCTCCTGCCCCAGCCTCCCTCAGCCTCCCTCAGCACGTCTGTTAGTATTACAGACGTGCACCACCACACCTAGCCTGGACATACAGGTTTATAAAGAAGAATAAAGAGGGAATAGAGCAAAAGTGGTTTTTGAAAAGATAATGCCTACTTTTGCCTAAAATTGATAAAGATTCTGAACTACAGACAGTAAACCCATTGAAGTCCAAACAGGGGACAGAGAAAGAAGACACATTTTGAAGTAACTACAGATATGAAAGAAAGAAACACTGGTTTTACAAGCTAATAGAAAATAAAAACAAGGGCTGGGGATTGAGCTCAGTGGTTACAGTGCTTGCCTTGCAAGCACAAGGCTGGGAGTTTGATCCCCAGTGCCAAAAAAAAAAAAAAAAGAAAAGAAAAGAAAAGAAAAACAAGTAGACTGCTTGCAAAGAAACAGAGAGATTGACTTAAGTACAAGAATGAAAGATTTCTCAGCAGCAACTGTGGAAACACAACACAGTGGAATATTGCCTTCCTCCTCTTTCTCTTTTTTTCTTTTTACTTTTTTCAGTACTGGGGATTGAACCTAGGGCCTTTGCACACTGAACTACCTCCCCAGCCCTTTTCTGTATTTTTTACTTTGATTTGCATCTCACTAAGTTGATAAATTGCCTGGACGGGGCTCAGACTTGGGATCCTCCTGCCTCAGGCTCTCAAAGAGCTGGAATTACAGGCATGCACCACCATGCCTGCCTTTAACTGTCTTTTGCAAGGCAGATGTTTTTAATTTAATTATATTTAATTTTATTTTATTTTTGGTGCTGGGGACCAAACTCAGGGCCTTGCACTTGTTAGGCAAGTACTCTAGCCACTGAGCTAAATTCCCAGCCAGATGTTTTTAATTTTAATGAAGTCCAATTTATCAGTTATTTCTTTCATGGATCTTGCCTTTGCTGTTGGTCTAAGAAGCCACTGATGTATCCAAAGCCATCTAAATCTCATGTGCCACATCCTGGGAATTTATAGTTTTGCATTTTCCATTTCGGTCTCTGATGCATTTTGAACTAATTTTGTGAAGGGTGTAGGATCTGTGTCTAGATTCGTTTTTGATTAGTTTTGATTTTCTAGAGGAGTTTTAGGTTCGCAGTCTAACTGGGCTTAAGGAATAAAGTTCCTCTACCCCTCCTGCCCCGTGCACCCCGCCTCCCTGGACACGGAACACACAAGGGTACATGCGTCACAAACGATGGCCCTACGCATCCTTATCACCCCAAGTCTGCACTTCACATTAGGGTTGCTCTCAGGTTTCTTCATCCGGATTATTTTTAAAATTTTTATTTTGATGTGGATGTTCTGTTGTTCCAGCATCATTTATTGAAAAGATCGCCTTTTGTCCACTATTCTGTCTTGGCGTTTTTGTCGAGCACCAGCCTGTTATACTTGTGCGAGTCTGTTTCTTGGCTCTCCAATCTGGCCCACTGATGTAGTTGAACTTTCTCGAATACCATGAGGTCTCCATTGCTGAGGCTTTACAGCCAGCCATAGAGTCTCACAGTCGGTCTTAGGTTGAGGGCCTGACTAGTAATTATGTGTCCTACATGTGTGACCATAAGACCTTACAGAGCCAGGACCTGACGGTCCTTGTGAGAGAGGGCTGCCCTCCCCGCTGGAACCTGGTGCAGGACCATGGTGTGCAGGGCCAGCTATGTCTGCTCAAGCCCTCTCAGGTCATATTTCCAGCCCTGGTGCCCTCCCTCCCAGGCCTCTTTATGGGAGCCCTTTGACTGAGTCCTGTGATGTCCTCATGGAAATCCTAAGGCCCCCCGTGTCCCCTGCTGCCAGCCTGGCCCGTCCTCCTGTCCTCCCAGGGAACAGCTGAGCCTGCTGCTCAGGGCTCCCGCAGTGACATGGCCTGTGTTGACTCCTGCCCCTCAGCTGGAAGGGGGACAGGGGCACGCGGTGTCCTCTCTGGCTTAGCCTCTTGCTTCTCCTATGAAGGAAGTGACCCGAGGGCGACTGTCACACCCATGTGGCTACAGCTTTGTGGACAATGCCTTCCATGTCTACATAAGTGGTGTCCACCAGACACATCCTGCTAACGGCCATCAGTTAGGTGGAGGAAGAATGAGAAAATAAAGGTTTATTTCACCTCTACTTACTCCTCTCCGCTCTTTCTTTCTTTGGATCTTGCATGATCTTCCTCTTCTCTAAGGACCCCTCCTAATGCTTCTTGAGAGGCAGGTCTATTGGCAACAGAGTTTGACTTTCGTGTTTGCCTGAGAAATTCTTCACTTCTCCTTCATCTCTGGGGGATCACTTGCCAGGTACAGAATAGCAGGTTGGCATAATTTTTTCTTTTGACACCTTCATGCTTCTCTCCACTCCCCTCTTGCCTGAGTAGCTGGAGAGAGGTTCCGTGCTGTTCTCTGCTCCCACAGAGGTTAGGGGGTTTTTGCCTTGGGCTTCTTTGTTTCTTTTTGATTTTCCACAGTCTGAACACAATAGGCTTATGTGGGGGTTTTTTGGGTTTTTTTTCTGGCCTTTATTCTGCTTGATGTTCCCTGAGCTTCCTGGATCCATTGTGTGATGTTTGACATTGATTTGGGGAAATAAATGCTCAGTCATTTTTGCTTCAGGAGTGTCCTCTGTCCTTTGTCCTACTTCTTCAGGTATTATGGGTTTGAAGAAATCATAGCTTTCCAGTTGTCTGCTTCTTTCTGCCTTGTTTCTTGTTGACTTTGAGTTTGGGATATTTCCTTTGCTGCATCCTCAAGTTTAGAGGTTCTCATCCGTGCTCTGTCAGCTCAGGATCCGGTCAGAGGCGTCGTCCTTTCTGTCTCATGTTGCCTGTCGCCAGCACTGTTTCAGTCTGTCCCCGCATACTGTCTTTCTCCTGCAGTCCCCATCTGTTCCTGAGCGCGGTCTGCACTCTCCACGAGAGCCCTCGCCACGGGAGTCGAGGTTCCTGGGGGAGAATTCCTGGACTGCAGCCTTGGATCTGAGGCTGCTGCTTTCTCTCTCTTCCAATTGCCTTGTTTTTTGTTTTGTTTGCTTGTTTTTTTTTTTTTTTTCAGGGCTGGGGATTGAATCCGAGGGCTTAGAGCATGCTAGGTGTTTTGTTTTGTTTTCCTGTAATTTTTGTAATCGAAAGCCACATGTGATGTAGGGGTGAAGGACTTGCACTAATGGGGAAGAATGTGAAGGAGAGGTGTGCGACAGTCCTGGGACAGGGATGTCATGGCTCTGTTACCGTCCCTGGACTGCAAACTCCACAGTGCTTTCAGGGTTCTTCACCCCACTGGGGGTCAAGGGTCTGGGGAGCAGAGGTTGGCGAGGCTCTGATGAAACCCCAGAAAGCTTGCTCGGGTAGGAAGAACAGGCTCTTCTGAGGGTGGCTTCTGCTGAGAACAGTCACCAGCACCTTGGGAATGGGTCCTTCCCCGCTCTTTTTTCAGAACTGCAAGGGGGATCAAAATTCGTGGGGTCAGGGATTTAGCTCAGTGGTAGAACGCTTGCCTAGCAAACACAAGGCCCTGAGTTCGATCCCCAGCACCACCCCAAATTCATTACAGTAAAAAACGCATTGCTTTGAATCAGCCCCTCACTACCCATGTACTCACTCATCCTGTCCTTGCCACCTTCTGAAGCAGTTCCCGAAGTCCTCTTTCCTGAGGGTCTTTATGAGGTGTGATCAAAAATACGGTGAATGCTGCTGCCGCGTGCCATCCAATGGAAAGGTGGGCTTTGTAAAAACACTATGCTGTGTCCTATTCACTATGCTGAATCCACTTTATTCATCAGATCTGCCACTGTGTGACTTCTGGCTCTTCCCCAAAGTCAAAATGACCATGAAAGAGAAACATTTTGAATGATTTAATCACATAGAGGCAGCCGGACAGGACAACTAAAGACACATTTTTTTAAAATGTTTAAACATTCACCATAGTTTTGATCATACTGTGCAGGAGGTTTTTCCTCCAATCTTCAGTGGGCGGACTTTGTACAACTCCCGGGGGCAAATTCCTGAAGTACGGATGGCGCCTAAGATGGCTGGCAGATCCGGAGGGTCAGACTCTCCACTTGCCCCTCAAGCCGCTTGTCCTAGCCATCACAGACCTTTCTGTCCTCCCCCAGTGGCTTGGGATCGCCCATATTTGGGGACTGGAATGGAGGAGGGGGTCTCTCTAACCCGGTCCTTGCTGTGGTGCTTGGGGTCTCCCTTTCTTGCCGGGGGGACATCGCTGAGGGACATGGGGGTTCTGTGGCCGCTCCTCCAGGGAACACTGGATGGTGCAGTTTGCGGACAGAGGCCACTGTCCTCTGCCTGCGTTGGGGCTCTCTTGGGCACGGTCCCATTGTACTGGTTCAAGCTGGGGTCCCTTCTACAGTGTCCTCTTGGCTATTGGGAAAGTTGCACATCTCCGACACGCTGTGTACTAGCGATGATCATAGTGCCTACTACCTTCTCTCCTTGTTCTAGTATTTGGAGCTTCAGAGTCTAGGGGAGCAGGGCTTGGTGGCATACATCTGTAATCCCAGCACTTGGGAGGCTCAGGCAGGAGGATTGGGACTTCGAGGCCAGCCTGGGCTACATAGCGAGACCTCGTCTCAAAACAAAACGCCTAAAAAATCTAGTGGTTATGTCAAGCTTTCCCAAGCATTCCCACAGCAGGCTCTGTATTCTGCCCCTCTTGCGGGGGTTAGGAGCACCCACAATGGCAGCATCTGGCTGGGGGTGAGGTACCAGACCCTCCTCTTGTAGCCCCCAGATCTTCACAAAAGGTACTGTTGGATCTCTCCCCTGCAGCTGACAGACTTCATCTGATGGTTTAGGGTCTATGGCTGGCCCGAGTTCGGGTCAAGGAAGCAGTCCAGCCACTTCAGGATACCTATCGTCCCTAGGTCAGGAAGACAGCAGACATCCAGGTGGAAGGAAAACACCTGCCCAGCATGGCCTTGGACTTCTATTTTCTTTTTGTAACTTTCGTCGTTTTCCGGGGACCAGAACACCCTCACCGCAGATATGTGATATTCTAAGGAGCTCACCAACCTTACACACTTGGGGACAAGCAGTACAGTCATGTGATGTTATAGCCCTGTGTCCCAAGGTGGGGCTCTCAGAAGGGACTGGATTGTGAAGGTGCTAATTCATCACAATCAACGCCTCCAGGAGACCATGACTCGATGCGCCACTGGAAGGTGACAAAACAAGAAGCTAGGCCGGGGTGCAGGGATTGGGTGTAGGGATGCCCTTGGGCCTTCCTCTCAGGGGCTCTCACACTCTCTGCTTCCTGGCTGCCAGGAGGTGAGCAGCTGTCCTTCCTATGCCCTTCTGCCATGTTCTGCCTTGGATCCAACCAGAACTGCGACCTCTGAAAGCATGAGCTGAAACAAGCCTTTCCTTCCTCCTTATGGTGGCTTTCCTTGGGTATTTGGTCACAGGGCCTGACTCACCTGGCAAGGGCCCCAGATCCCCAGGGGCCCACTGAGGCACACACACAGGGACCCCTACTTGTCACTTGATCCCTGGTGGCCATCTTTGCCTCTTTAAACCACACCATGGTCACTTGTTCTAAATAATTCAAATTTTGGAAAGCATCAAATGAGATGACCAAAGTGGAATCTGTGTATACAGCACAGATTACAGATACCCACGGCTACTTTGAAAATTATATTTGGTGACAGGACTTTGAATTTCATTAAGCTTTATGATCCCTCTAAAACTGAATATTCTTCAAGAAAATCATGGAAAAAGATTATCTGGTAACAGAATAAGGGCTTCATTAGTCATCCTTGCCAGTCCCAGTTTTAGGGAGATCACAGATAAGGGCTTTGCTTTGGTTTTTCCTGGATGCTCCACCATAACCTAAGTGATGTCATGCTGGTACTGGGGAAGAAAGGAGGAGTGATAGATCTATTTTTGTTTTGCATAAAAAAAAAAGATTTCTCTGAAGCATTTCCTATTTTATTTTCTTCTTTCTGTTTCCCTGCCCTTTGAAAGAGAGAATCTCACCAGGCTCCCAGTCTGGCCTTCAACTCAAAATCCTCTTGTCTTGGCGTCTTGCACAGCTGGGATTACAGGTGTGTACCAGCACGTCCAGGTTAAGCATTTCTTTACAGAAAACAGAATCTAGCCACTTCGGCTCCGGCGGACTTTCTTGATTCGGCCTAATGGAAATTCTGGGCCAGGTGGCAGACCCCGCGGCCACTTACTGCCACCACACGGAGTTTCCTGGTCATGCAGAGGGAGTCTGCGCGGGGTGGTGGGCTCCGAGCCTCCTGGCGCAGAGCGATGGATGGAACACCCACCGCGCCCGCGGGACGCGTCCTGCACAGGGGACAGTCGTCTCAAAGTTGGTGACATCCTGTTGCACAATCAGGGCGCAGGGCCGGCCTGTGGCTGCAACCCCGGACCCGTGGACTGTTTCCCGGCCCTGTGCCGCCAGGGGCCACACATGTGTGCCGCCAGGGGCCACACATGTGACCCGCCCTGCAGCGGCGACACCCTGCGGGGCGCGGAGCCTGGGCGCCTGGCCCGGCCGCAAGGGATGGTGCCCAGGGGGTATGGTGCTCACGGGAGATGGTGCCGGACGCGGGACAGTGCCTGAAGCGGGATGGTGTCCAGGAGGGATGGTGCCCAAGGGGGACAGTGTCCCAGGAGGGACGGTGCACACGCGGGACGGCGTCTGGTAGCCGCCACTCTGCCCGTGCCCGGTGTACGCTCGGCTCTCCGCAGGCCGAGGGCCCCGTGGGCACCGCACGCTGCAGCCCCCCACTCTGTCTCCAGCCGGGTCAGGTCCGAGGACTCTTACGGCTGTGGCTTCCTCTTCCCCAAGGGCGGGAACGGGCGCGGCGGACCCAGCGGCTCCGGCCAGTTCCGTCCCTGCGGCCCGGGGCTCCGAGCTAGCCGGAGGGGCGGAGGGGCGGAGGGGCGGAGGCGCGCCGAGGCGGGGAAGGAGCTCCGCCCCCCCGGGCGGGCCCGGGCGGACCTCGCCTAGCTCTGGGGGCGGGGCGGGGTGCTGGCCCTGGGGGCGTGCCCTCGCCTAGCGCTGGGGGCGGGACCTTCGCTGGGGGCGTGTCCTGCCCGCCCTCGGCGGCGGCCATCGAGGCTCCCGGCGGAGGCGATGCGCGCCCCGCTACCCCAGCTGCCCCTGATGCTGCTGCTGCTGCTGCTGCTGCCGCTGTGGGCCCCGAGCCAGGCGGGTCCCGGGACGGGCGCGCGGCGCTGCAGCTTGCGGGGCGGCTGGCGGTTGCGCAACGGGAACGGCTCGCTGGAGCTGCCTGCGGCGGTGCCGGGCTGCGTGCACGGCGCGCTGCTGCGGCGCGGCCTCGTGCAGGTAACGGGGTGCTAGGGCCCGGGTGGCGCTGCAGGCAGGGGCGGCCGGATCCGAGGGAGCGCTGTTCTCCTTTCTAGATCGAACTCCAGCCTGTCGAGCCCCCGCCGGCGAAACGGGGCTACTGGGAGGAGGAAGTGACTGGGCGTGTGCGCGAGCGTGGCGCGGCGGGCGTCGTCCGTGCGCTCGGGTTGCACACTGCGTCCCCTTCGCCGCCCGCGCCGTGCCCTGCGTGGACGGAGGCTGCGCTCGTGGTCCCCTCCTCATAACAGCTCCGCGGGGCGGGGGACCTGATCTGGGTCCGCAGGAGGACGCGTCCGAGGTCGCACCGCGCCCGATCCGTCCTGCCGGCGTACCGCAGCTTCCTCTTGGAGCAGCGTGCAGACCGCAGGGGCCTCGGGTCTAAGTGCTGCACGCCTGGGACAGGCGGGGCACGCAGAGCGTCTGATGCACTTCCCAACAGTTGTTGCCCAACCCTGATCCCAGACACTCCCCTCTGATGGCTTGAAACTCCGCAGTGACGGCGAGCACTTTATCTTCAGTTAGCAAACGACATGCCAAGCCGATCCTGGCACCCGAGGCTGGTCTCACACCTGTTTGGACTGGGCGTTGCGTTGGTTCCGCGGGGTCCTTGCCTCATTTTACTGTTGAGTGAAGCCAGTGGGAACGAACGAGTGACTTTAGCAGTCAGGCGACCGTGCCCCATACTATAGGGCAACCTATCCAGAAAGAAAGAAAGTCCAGTGACTACTTTCCTGAGTAAGGTCGCACTGTCACTCCACCTGCTCTGTGACACATCCCCTTGGTGCTGACTTTTGGGCACCCTGTATTGTTTAATTCGGAGACTGGGCCGAATGCTGTATTTGCCACACGAACTTGAGGCGTCCCTGGCTAAGTCATCCATTTATGTATTCGTTCACCTGATATAGCAGGGACTGTTCCAAGTGCTTGTCATCAAATGCTAAAACAAACAAAATCTCACCCACGTGGGCATTCTAGTGGAGAAGACAATTACCAAATCAACGCAGAATGTATTTTTTACTGCAAAAAGGTTAAGCAAGTTAAAGGAAAAGGAAAGGAAAGGCTGTTTGGAAAGGATTGCTGTACAAAGATGGCGATTTTTGATAAGGCGACTGCTAAGTAGAGATTTTTCTTGCTTTTATGGAGAAGTACGTTCTTGGCAAAGTGGAGAAAAAGACAGGACTGACGGCAGACGCCTGGAGCCCTGAGAGCCACTGGGAAAAAAAGGCTTGTAACTAGGATTTTATTCTCTCTGGGTCGAAAGCTCATGAGGCTGAGGGTTATACCATGTACTGATGATAGGCATTAGGAAAAAAAAGGAATGGGTGAGGCTGTTTTAGTCACTTTCCTTGTGTCTGGGACAAAATATCGACACCAGCATGCAACTTAAAGAAGAAAGGGTACCTTTGGCTCACACTTCAGTCAAGGGTTGGCTGGCTTTAAAGAAGAAACATTGTGGCAGAGGGGCCTATGGAGGAGGAGCTGCTTGTGGCAGGAAACAGAGAGGGAAGGGAGGAACCAAAAGGGAGATAAACCCTTCACAGTGACCACCTCTAATCTCCTGACAGCAAGGCAGCCATATTGCCCTATGGTGGAGTCCTTTTCCAAAACCCCCTGCCTATAAAGCCATGGAGAGTTTGGGGGAATTCTCGATAAACCCTAACACGGACCTGTAGAGGGCAGATGATGCCCGAACCAAGGCAGGTGTAGGATTAGAAACCCGCTCCCACTCATTATTTTATGGTTCTTTTTATATTTAAAATTTCATGCTTAGCAAGCACAAGGCCCTGAGTTCTATCCCCAGCACCAAAAAGAAAAAAAATTTCAATCTGTTTGAATTTTTTCAAATGGTTGTCAGGTTGCTTATATCCTATTATCTGAGCATTTCTTTTTTGTCCACTGATATGAAAATATTACTTTTATCATATGCTAAATTCTCATATACCGATCTAACTTTCTTATTCTCTCTTTTAATCTTTTAAAAAGAATTATAGAAGTTTAATGCTTGTTGTACAAAAAATTAATGCAGGAAATATAAAGAAGAAATAAAAACCACTAAAACATACTAATCACTGTAAAATATTTAATGTTTATCTTTTCAGATTTTTTTGTAAGCTATTTAAATATTTAAAGTATATGGTTAATATTTGTGTCTATGTCTATAAATATAAATCCAGAATAATTTTTAACGACTACATAAGGTCCATTATAAAGATATATTCTTATTCAAAATCCACACCTAAAAATAGAAGAAAATATGTTACAAATATATAAATATACACATATATTAAAAAGTTGTAGGCACCAGATGCTTAGTATTTTTCTCTATATTTTATTATTATTGTATGTTCTTCACAGGTAATTGGGACAAATGATCAAAGGAGAGCATTTCTTAGATGTGAAAGTTTATAAAATACAAACTATAAGATTACTGCATAGGAGCTGTACATGTGATCATTCTGTACCCAGAGCTGTCAATCTGCCTGGGGAGGGAGGCCCCAATCCGTAGGTTCTCATTCATGAATGTGTCCTTAATCACTTATACACCTGTGTGGACAGTTCTGTATTCTTTAAATTGCAAAGAAGCAATTTCCATGTAAACAGGTTTTAAACTTACTATAAACTTCAAACTAATAAATGGAGAGAATAGCAAAGGGAACTTCCGTTTACTCTCACCTGGCTTCAACAGCGACCAACTCCTGGCTAATTTTGTTTCTCTGTCCTTCTGCTGCATCTCTTATCATCCTGAAGCACTTCGGACATCCTGTCATTACACCCACAAACATTTGGTATAGCTCTTTGAAAGATAAGGTCTTTGAAAGATCAGGACTAAGCATAAATTTATTCTGACAACAGAACCTACTTTTCTGGTTGTTACACAGACCTTCCGCGTAGCTCTTAAGACACTTAAGAATGGAATGTTGGGCTTTATTTGATCATTTTACGACGTGAAATGAGCTCAAGAGAGCTTTCAGGAAGGGACTTGATGCTTCTGTTTTCTAAATCTGACCGTGTAAATCATGTGTGACATTAAGGAGATAAATTACCTAGTGAGTCTGCTTTTGAAATTTAAACTTCAATAAATAGTTATCAATTCATAATATCAATTTCTAGCAAGAGAGAACTATGAAGGCTTTATGAAGCGCTCATTCATTTAAAAAAAATTGTTTAAAGAATTCTGATTCTCATGCCTGGACATGTACTTCCTCATTTGATGCCACATGAGATGTTTAGAGTGTGGGAAAGTTGCCTTTGCTCCGCCCAACGCTGAGAGTCAAGGGCCATTTGAGAGTTGAGTTTTAATGGGTGATTGTCACACGCCCAAGAGTATTATCCACCCAGAGTTTAAAATTTATTTTCATGTAATATTTACTTGGTGTCTTCTGTGTGCACTGCACTGTTCTTGACCCTCTCAGTATCCTTGTTCATACAATTTCTACGACAGCCCCACAGAAAAAGTGTAATTATTTCCATTGACTGAGGCTCAGGAAGTTATTGCTATGATCATGCACCTAATAGATGGTAGAGCAAAGATTCAAACCCAGACATATTTCATCGTCACATGGTACCTCTTTGCAAGAAGAATAAATAGCAAAGAAAATGATTATTGTTTTAATTTTAAAATGCCCAAAGAAAATAATGACAAAAGTACAATCTATGAGTGTTGATCAAAAAATAGAGTGTTTAAAAAAATTATCACAGCAAAAGACACATTGCCATTAATCTCTCTCAAAATCTTCCCCTTGCTTTGAACAGTTACCCACTGTTCCTACCACTTTCTGCAGCAGCTCTAGAAGTCTTTTTTCCTGAGTGTCTTTAGTTGCACTGGCATGGCTGCATCAATGTCCTGAATAGATTAAAAATATTTATTTTTATGATTATTTTGACTTTGGGGAAGAGCCAGAAGTTGCATGGTGCCAGCTCCTGTGAATAAGGTGGATGAAGACACGTGGTTATGTTTTTTTGTTTGTTGTTTTTTTGGGGGGAGGGTGTGTTGGGGATCGAACTCAGGGCCTTGCGCTACCATGAGCTAAATCCCCAACGCCACAGTCATGTTTTTACAAGCTGCCTTTCCTTTGGGTGTTACATGGCAGCAGCATTCACTGTAGTTTTGATCACACCTTATAGAGACACGAAAGAGGACTTCAAAGCTGCTTCAGAAAGTGGGTAAGTGTGTTCAAAGTGAGGGCAGGATTTGAGGGGGATTCATGCCAATATGTCTTTTACTGTAATACAATTTTTTTGTTTGTTTTGGGTGCTGGAGATCGAATTCAGGGCCTTGTGCTTGCTAGGCAAGCACTCTAGCACTTGAGCTAAATCTGCAAGCCCAATACTACAATTTTTTATTTAAATGTTCACCATATTGTTTGATCACGCCTTGTACTATTGTTCAAAATATGCCATCAAAAGAATTGCACTTGCTAAAATTTCAGTAAATGCAGGTATTTTCTGAGAGTCAGTCCACATCTCACTTGTCTCCATTGCGTTTTTGGAAGCCTCTTGGTTCTAACCGTGGACCTCTGGCTAATGTGGCTTAGTTGCTAATCTCTGGCTACCACCTGCCTGATTTCCAGTAAGCTGGGAAGTTGTGCTCCACCCTCTTCCCTGAGCATCCTCTGGGCTTGTGGGTAACTCAGCACACCCATATCTCTCTTCTTGCTATCTTACCAGTCCTTGGTTTTGGTTATTGCGCCTATTTCTCATAAAAACATGAGCGTTTTCTCTGTGAACAAGCCCCAGAATCCTGGTGCACTTGGATTTTTTCCCTCTTCTTCACCCTTGTACTTTTGGGTACTGGATTGTGTACATCCAGCCTGTAGCACCTTATAACTTACAGGCTCTTAGAATCATTTTCTCCTAGTCATTTCTGCTGCTATCAGCCTGACTTAGTTTCTTTTTAGAAGAGCACAGTTTGTCTTACTGACTTTAGAAATAGGTAAAAGATGAAAATGCTAAGAGTTTTCGAGGTAGAATGTGTAATGAAAAGCAAGTCTCCTCCATCCCAGCCTGCAGTGCAGCAGCCCTGGTGACTCTTCCCGGTGTTGTCTGTGGAAACATGGGGCTGTTTGTCGGGTGCAGACTTATCTGTCTACCCACGCAGGTGACTGCGTTCTGTGTCTGTTGTTTCAGACTGACCTTTCTCTTTGACTTGCTCTATTTTAGGAGTCATCTCGGGTCAGTACCTAGTGCAGAAACTGCAGCTATCACTATCGCCCACTTGGGGTGTGGCAAGAACAGCCCCTCCTGCCTGCGGTGATCACCTCTTCCACGTTCTGCTGACCCCGTGAGGTGCAGGCAGTCGGTTCTTATCTCTGTCCAGAATGGAGAAGATAGATGCTAGCGCCTCACCGCTTCTCAAGGTCCTGGCTGTGTGGCTTGAGCTGGGGCTCTGTGCAGCGGTACTGGGGTGTGCCCACTCCTCCTGGCTGAGCCTCCTGTCAGGGCAGATCCCCCGGGCATCCTCAGCCACCACCTATCCTTTTACCGTCTCCGTGGTTTTGCCTTTTCCATGTCAAAAGACAAAATTTCAACAAGTTAATTAAAGATTTAATTAGCTTGTATTCACGCTTCATGAGTCAGAACACCCTCTATTCTCTAAAGTAGGTGAGAGCTCCCACCAGACCACAGTAGAGAGTGGGTCTGAAGATGGGAACCAGGAAGCAAACAGTAGGAAAAGAAACCAGATTGGTTAATGTAAGGTCCTGCAGGTGGCTTTTCTCATCAGGGTTAAGGCAGGGAGGACTTCCTTGTGTACTACTATAACTGGCAGGGTCACCTGTCTAGGGGAGAAATGGTCTGTTTGGAAATCTGTCTGTTGTATTACATGGCCTCAAGCATGTGTGGCTCCGAGCAGGTCCGCTGGATTGAGGCGTGGTGGCCTCCCTGGCTGTGGTCCAACCCCTGGAATGTTATATATTTGGAATCAGACACTATGAAGCTGCCTCACTTGGGTTCTTTCAAGCCAGAGAAAAATTGAATGTGTAAATTCTGTTTGTGTGTTCTACTAAACATATCCAGAAGATTGCTCTCTTGAGCTCAGTGTGTGGCAAGGACGGGATGCGCTCTGCCAGCCACGTGGCCACCAGCCTGGGGTGAGTGTGTGGTGTCACGGCTGGGGCATCCTGCCTTCCCTCCTCATGACGTTTATAACTGTGCTGGAAGAGGTCCAGAGTGTAACGTTAGCAATAGGGCTGTCAGATATGTGGTTGGGCTAATCATTAGGCACCTCTTCCAAACTGTGTCTTAAATGCTTATTTGCTAGAGAGGCCAAGTCTTGGGTGTGAGAAGAGAAGACATAGAGGAATCTGGATGGGCCTGGCACACATCACTCAACAGAACTAAATCTTGCCATTCACCAGAATTTAAAAATCACACATACTAAAAATCAGTTTGGCGATTATCTGTTGTTACGAAGTTTCATCAGTTTCTCCCTCCCCTGGCCATTTATCACAAGATTTCTCCCAGTTTTGGTCCTGATGAGCTCCCAGGTGTCCATGACCAGCCCAGCGTGGTCCTCCAGCTCCCGCACGCAGAGATGCTGTCTTCCCTCTGCATCCGGAGTGGCTGTCCCTTGTGATGGCCAAAGTGCCTCCACTTTATCCTAACTTTTCCTTGTTAGGTGGCCTCCATGGGAACTTGACCTTTTGCTGAACTGTTAGCTTTCTCCAAGCCCCACACGAAGCCACCTTCTGTGGGGCAGAGTGGCCTGCACCTAGTGTTGCCAATGGTAAATTACTTTTCTTGAAAAATATATTAATCAACAGTTCTATGACAATCCTGTGATTCTGATGTAATTATAATTTCTGATAATAATTCTGTGATGCTGATGTAATTGCCTTTTGCCTATAAAACCCCCCTTCTGCATCGCATCAGTTGCTGAGAATTCTTTGATGCATGAGCCCACTCTTAGCTACTGGCTAATAAAGGACTCAAATCGGCATACACTCTGTGTGTAGCAACTCTCCTTCTTGCACCCAGATGGAGTGACTACTGAGTGGCCAGCAGGGTCAACTTGGGGTTCCCACTTCACCCTAAGGAAAGCCTTGGGCCTGTCCCTGCAGAGTGGCGGCCCCGGGGCTGGCCCCGTTCTTTCTCTGGAGCTGTGGTGATGTTCTCCCGTTCTAGGGCTTTGGGGCAGTGTGGTCTCTGACACATTCCTAACTCTGCCCTGCAGGTGGAAAGCAGCCTGTGTTGTTGATGGGCTCAGGCCACTCTGGCTCGCTGGCCACCAGCAGTGGCAGTGAGTGGCCTTGTGCTGCAGCTGCAGCTTGCTGACCTGACCTGGGTGCTGGGGACCGTGGGGTCCAGATATCACGCAGTACATGCTTCTGGGATCTGCTATGGAGATTCTTTCTGTGGCTACTTTGTCAGGCTGTGTGCAGATAACGTCAGAAATGCAAGGAGAGCCCGAGGAGTGGGTGTTTTGCTGACGTTTGGGCAGTGGAGGAGCCGTGTTCCTCGGGGCCAGTGGAGGCGAGATCTCAATCTCCATGCATGTTCTTTGATAAGAAAACTGTACATCGGGTGTGGTGGCACATGCCTGTAGTCCCAGGCACAGGAGACTGAGTCAGGAGAATCGCCACAAGTTTGAGTCCAGCTTGGGCTACACAGTGAGCCCAAGACCAGGCTGAATTATGTAGAGAGACACTGTCTTAAAAAAAACCCCAAAACCAAAAAAAACCCCCCAAACTCACAAAACTGTATTATTTATATCTCATAACTTTTTCATTTCAGGTGTCCAGTTTGAATTTGCTCCCCACATTTTTTACTGTTGGTACTCCTATACCAAACATTCATTAATTTTTAGCTGATAGATAGCTGTCAATAAGTTATTTTATGTTGATTTTATTGATTTTTGCATAGTTAACTATCTGCTGTACTTTTTTCCTTGTATCAACAGGACCCTTACTACAGATTTAATGACCTTGCCTACAGATGGATCTCCTTGGACAACTGGACCTATAGCAACGAATTTAAAGTCCCTTTTGATATTAGGTCTGTATATGTTTACGTGTGTACTGTACTCATTATTATTTGAGCTTTTCTTCTTTTGCTTTTGTTTGCTTATGTTGCATATCAGAGCATTAACTCAGATTAAATCTTCCACTGTAAGAGTAAATATATGATTTATGTTTTGTTTTGTGTAAGGATGGTGCCCCCGGTCATCAGGCATGACACTGTGTTTTGGGGAATCCATTTTCAATTCTATGATGGAGTCACCTAGACTTGGTCAATTCTGTATGTAAATACCCCCTGCCCCTCATAACCTGTAGGGTCTGTATGTGTGTAGTATTGTTAAGAGGGCCAGAAGTACAGTGTTTGTTCTGCGTGATGCTGATCAGCCATTGAGATCATGACCTTATCCTTATTCTGTATCCTGAGGTCATAAAGAGAAAGTCACATGTTGTTTTCAGTAATGTTCTATGTTATTATAATCAAATGCTTCCATATGAAGCAGAATGTAATCCAAGGGTACATACCACCATTATTATTAAAATTAAAATAATCCTGTGTTTCGTATGAAATTTTTATAAAAATACTTGTTTTAAAAAAATAGAATATTGTGCTCAATATCTTGGAGTTACTTTGCTGCTCCAGGTTTTTGTTTCCAGATGAGACTTGAAATATCTATAAACATAGTCATGTTTCACTTTGGGCTCCACATCTCCAAAATTCAACCAGTTGACTTTCCCTTTCATTACTCAGTGTAGGCCCTAACAGCCTCACGTCTCTCCTAAAGTAACACCACTTCCCAGTCTTCAGAGCTTATGGTGGTTGAGCTCTGGTGTCTTTTCTTCACCTATTTTCAGCTGTTCCCCCCCCCCCCCTAGTGCTGGGAATTGAACTCAGGGCCTTGTGCTTGCAAGGCAAACACTGTAACCACTGAGATAAATTCTCAGTCCCCTTTCAGCTGTTCTTTGTCTTGGTTATTTTCTTATTGCTGGGAAATACCCCACACCCACAAGTCACAAGTAGAAAAGTTTATTTTAGCTCAGTGTTTGTAGATGTTTCAGTCCATAATTGGCTGGCTCCAAGGCAGGAATGGCATGGCAGAGAGAAATCACAGAGGAGAAATAGTCCATGGCAGGGTAGGCAGGAGGAAGGGAGCCTTCCACTTTTTATTCCATCCAGGCTGCAAGCCTATTAGTTGGTGCCACCCACACCCAGGGTGAGTCTTCCCTCTTCATTCAGTAAGATCATTACTCACACCAAGAACTATCCTAAACCAGTCTGTGGACTAATCCATTATCACAGTGTCATGATCCAGTATCACACACCCATGAGCCAGTATCAAACCCATGATCCAGTCACTCCCAAAAGCCTCATGTATGAGTGCATGAGACTTTGTGGGGGGACATCTAGATATCAGCCATAACATCCTGAATCTTAATTCTCCCTAACATTTGAGCCCCTTCCTCCTCATTTACAAGTTTCCAGCATTGCCCAGAACGAGTGCCTGGTAAAGGCTGAAGCTGTCTTTACATTTCTGGCTTTGTCCTTTTATTCTCCAGTCCTTCCTATGTAGACATTAGACTTACCTGCCCAAAATACTGATTTTGCCATGATATGTTTTTGCTCAACAAAGGGAAGTACCTTTCTTTTTCCTGCCACATCAGGTTTCCATCTCTGCTTGTCCACAAAGTCTTGTTGGGTGTTGCGGTCCCTCTCCGCACTGCCCAGTCCCAGCTCCCCAGTTTGAAGCAGGTTTCTGAATCAAGTCTTTTACTTTAAAGTAATTGATACCATCAGCACTTTCTCTGGGTGTTTCCTTTTTACCTAGGCATTTCTACTTGTCTTTATTTATTTTTTTATTTTGTCTTTTTGAGACAGGGTCTTGCTATGTAATTCAGGCTGGCCTTGAGCTCGCTGTGTAGCCCAGACTGGCCTCAAACTTGCAGCAATCCTCCTGCCTTTGCCTCCCGAGTGCTGGGATTACAGGCATGTGCCACATGCCGAGCTTTACTTGTCTTTAAAACAAACAACTTTATTGAGGTATAATTCACATAACACATACTTCACTCATTGAAAGTACAATTCAGTTCAGTGGTTTTTGGTATAGTCACAGAATTGTACAACCATCACTGTAATCAATTTTATTCATTTTTTTTTACAGTGCAGAATACAACAAAATTAGTCACTTTTATTTAAAAGACACGGTACAAATAAGTGCAGAATTAAATCTCATGATTAAATACACGTAAAGGCAACATGGATCCTTGACATCAAAATGCAGGGATGCAGTTAATTGGTGACACCACAGCAAGGAAATGGCAGGACTGAGGACTGCTGTGCCGTAGACTGTAAATGTTTGCAGCCTGAAATCAAAACCATGAAATTAAGTTTCTTTCAAGGGAACTGAAAGGGAAGCTTCTTCAAGGGAAGAAAATTAAATATAAACTTCAAGGGGCACGGACACTGTGGAGCCCATAACCTATTTTAGTTACCAAATCTTTACAAATGGTATGTGCCGTTCATTCTCAAAATGTTAGTGTGCAACTACTTAAAAATGTTGGGGAGATGGGGAGAAAGGGGTGGACGTGGCAGCCAAGGCATCTCCCTGCACCACGGAGGCCCTGAGGCCAGCCAGGCCCTGCTCTGTGGAGAAGTCCTTTAAATTAGTGACATTGTCTTTTAACTTTTCAAAGTCCGTGCATTACTTTGTTCCCTGCACATAATGGGCAAACTCTGCTTGAACCTGGACTTAACCAGGAGACCCAGCCGTCCCTCCTGCCCTGGAACCTGAGGGCGGGGGTGCTGCTTGTGGGGGCGTCTGGTAGCCACCTCATCCTCACAGCTGCCACAGGGCTGGGGACATCTGGTGTCCCTGGGCACAGGCTGCCAGCTCTCACCCTAGGGGAGGACGACGGTATCCGCTACAGCCACCAGCCCCACCTGCTGCCCTGTGGCGCAGCCCCTGGGTTCCCGAGGGCTCCCTGGTGGGTGAGGGTATGGTGGACTAATGCTTATTCCCATTTGAACTAAAAGGTAGCAGTGGTAGGCACAAGCTGCCTGAGCCACTGAGCGTCTGCGGTGCCTTGTTGATTATTCTCTATTTAATACGGCAAGTGCGAGCCTTTCTCAGGAAGGCAGCCAGCCAGGGATGGCTTTGAGACCCAAGTCCTGAGCAATCCCTCCAACCCCCTTCCCCCAAGGCTCCAGGGCAGTGGCACCAGCCCCAGGAGTCTGTAGGGCACTCATGGCGCTCAGGAGCAAAGAAAGTCACAGCTTGTCGTCGGACATCTCTAGGAACTGTGCGTACGTGTCTGGGGTGCACTCGCCCTTGGGGTTGAACAGAAACTTGTAGTAGCTAGCTGCCCTCAGCACAGATGGCAATGACTACATTCAGCTCCGTCCCAAAGGTACAAATGGAGAAACTCCACTTGGAGGTTAAGTATTTTGGAAGGAAGCTGGCTGATGCCAAACTGGACTGCTTGTTCCTTTTTGGATCCTTGGCTGCGAAAATGTGCACTGTGCCGTGGTCACTGGACACGCAGAGGAGGGAGGCATCCTGGTTGAAGTTGATGCAGTAGATATTGGCTGCTTGAGATCCTCTTTGTAGTTCCTGAATTAAATGCCCTGATGAAGTATCAAATATGCTTATAAGGGTCCCTTTCTCGGAGGTGACTGCGATTCTTGTTCCCTGCAAGTTGAGAGCGATTGCAGCTCAGGACGCCCTCGTGGGCCGGAGTGTCCACGGGAGGCTTCTCAGTACTGGCCAGGTCCACGCATTGCACGTGGCCCGTGTGGGTGCCCAGGAAGGCCAGGCAGGAGATTGGGACACAGGACACAGAGGCCTTTAGGGTTACAGCAGGTCTCGAAGACCTGCAGCTGGTGGGGCTTGTGTGTGAACGTGAACACTTTAATCACGGAGTCCAAACCACAATTCTGTCTCGCCGCAGCTTCACTGCTCTGACCTCCCTGGAGAACTCCATCTCAATGACTATCTTCTTGGGGTTGTCCCAGATCATCACTTTGTTGGGAGGGTATTTCGGCTTTTTTCCACCACCAACTAAAGCCAAATAGTTGCAGCGAAATGACATTTCCACATGGCCAACTCTTCCTTCTAAAAATTCTTTGGTTTTGCGCCCCAGGATTTGTTACGTTTGGTAAATATCGGTCTTGTTTCTCTTTTTCTTTGACTGGATCGGTGTTACAGACTGGAAATCCGTTTTCCATTCCACACGCCAAGCATCCGTGGTCCTGGTTGAAGCCGGTGCACAGCAGCCCGCTGCCGCGTGGGTTACACGGCAAGAGGGTCATGGCGCCTCCCGGTGATCGCCGCTTGTCAGAGCTGCCTGCCGCTGGCAGGGCGGGGGGGAGTTCTCCGGTCTGGCGGCGCTCAGGTGCTCAGACCGCCGCTCAGACCGCCGCAGCCGGAAGCGAGGAGCCGGAAGCGAGGAGCCGGAAGCGAGGAGCCGGAAGTGAGGAGCAACTTAGGGGCTTGCGTCGTGCGTGCAGACGTGTGCGCATGTACCACCATAATCAATTTTAGATGTAGTCCTCACACCCACAAGAGAACCGTCGTCGTTACCCCGTCCCTACTGCTGCTGTAGGCCAACGCTAATTTACTTTCTGCTCTGGGAGCCTCATGGAACCATAACACAGGTAGATCTTTGTGATGGGGCACTGTCACTTAGTACAATAATGCTCCAGAGGTCATCAGGGTTGCGTCACGTGTTAGTACTGAACTCCTTTTGTTGCTGAATGCTATTTTGTTGCTCGGTTATACCAATCTTATTTAATCTCGTCTTTAAATTTTTGCCTTCTTCTTGAAGTCTTAATTTATGAGATAAACTCTTGCAACCCTCATAGTTATCCAGCACAAGCCATCATAGTAGACAGAAGGATAGACCAGAAGTTTTCTGTTTCCCGTGTGTTAGGCTTGGGTGACAACTGAATTGCGGGCCCTTAAATTCAAGATTCCCTGCAGGGCTTGGAGTAATGGGCACACAATATTCAAATCATAGATACTAGTTGGTGCCGAATGTGTTCTCTTAGTACTAGAACATGTAATAGTTTGTGAAAAATGTCTATGTCTGGGCTGGGGATGTAGCTCAGTGGTTAAAGTGGTTGCCTTGCAGACACAAGGCCCCCAGTTCGATTGCCAGCACTGGAAAAAAAAAGTCTGTATTTAACTACGTTTTTTTTTGGTGCCGGGGATTGAACTCAGGGCCTTGTGCTTGCAAGGCAAGTACCCTAACCACTGAGCTAAATCCCCAGCCCCTATATTTAACTTGGTTGTCATAAGAACTTTGTGAATTGTAGTGTGCTCTTGACTTTATGGGAAATTGTAGTGTGCAATTTGACTTTATGGCAATTGATTGATATACCATGGAGAAACATAAATTGGATTACTCAAAGAACATGTGTTAAACCAATCCTTCTGAAAATTATATTAGAAACTGCCATTTAAGAATGTATTCCTTCTGTGAAAGATTTATTTCTTTACTTCTTAACTAGTTCCAGAAAGATTTATCTAAGTTAATGGTTTAAACATTTTTTAAAAAATCATTTTTCCTTTTTTTTTTTTTTTTTAGCAAATGGCAGAAGGTAAATTTGATATTTGAGGGAGTTGATACAGTTGCAGAAATCCTCTTCAATAATGTCTCTATTGGGAAAACAGACAACATGTTCCATAGTTATGTAAGTACATCATGACATCAAGCTAAAACCTAGTTGTATATTTGTGCTGTTTTTGTGAACAGGAACAGAGAAAGGTAAATGTGCAATTGGCCATGTGACAGGTGTAAGCTGTACTAGCTAGGTGAGTCATTGTATTTCTTAGTGGCCACATTTCAGGGATGATGGAAACTTTATCAATCCCAAGGAGGTTATCATGGGGATTTGATAAGTGAATTTGCAGAGTGGTTGGCAAGTTCTTGGCACATAGCAAATGTTGGAGAGCACTCTTCTCTTTTGTCTGGGGATACAGAGTTTCATGGGAAATGACAATTGACATGATTTTTCAAAGAAAATGTTTTCTTTCTGGACAATTCCATTAGGAGGTTGTATCCTAATCGCCCTTCCCTTTTTTTTTTTTTTTTTTTTTGGTGCTGGGGATCGAACTCGGGACCTTGTGCTTGCCAGGCAAGCACTGTAACCACTGAGCTAAATCCCTAGCCCCGCCCTTTCCTTTTAAGGGTAGCATTTTCAGAGCAAAAATAGCTTATGACTTGGGGACACACACTGTGCGTTCTGGGGGTCGGGTTGGCACCCAGTGTCTGGGAACCCTTGGCAGCTCAGGGGTGTGTGCGGACAGCAGGAGTGGACACTCCTGGAGGTTTTCTGCCCTGCTTTCTGGGCTGTCACCCTGTCAGTAAAAACAGAAGAAGCCTAGAACTCTGCTTGGGCAGGAGAGTGGGCTCAGTGTTAGTGAGGGTGGAAAGGGCGCAGCTATGGTATCTGTTTTTGAAGAAGTGCTCTCTGCCAAGGAAGCCAGCCCTAGATTCAGATTCTTTTATGCATCTTTTGTGTGTTCTGCCTTTATCTGAGACTTTACCCCCAGTGTCCGGTCTCTCTCCTTGCCCCAGAGCTTCGACATCACCAGCGTGGTCAGAGATGTGAACTCCCTGGAGCTGCACTTCCAGTCAGCAGTGCTGTATGCGGCGCAGCAGAGCAGAGCCCATGCTGGGTACCTGGTGCCCCCTGCCTGCCCTCCACCTGTACAAAAGGGCGAGTGCCACGTCAACTTCATCCGCAAGGTAGCGCTCTTGGGGGTTGGGGCGCTGACTCTGAGGATGGGATGTGCCAGCATAGGAAATAATGCGGTTTGAAGACTCACCTTGCCAGTTCAGAAGTTGGACTCTTTTTCAATTCAAATTTTTGGTCTCAAAAATTTGAAAGAATGCCAGGTGTGGTAGTGCACTCCTGAAATCCCAGCACTTGGGAGGCTGAGGCAAGAGGATTTCCATGAGTCTGAAGCCAGCCTGGGCCACATAGTGAGTTCAAGACCAGCTTGAACTACACAGTGAGACCCTGTTTCAAAAAAAACAAAAACAAAAACAAAAAAAAACAGGAGGATCAAAAGATTGTCTGACTTTTTGTAGGCAATCTTCACCTTTCTAGGTTTTCTTCCTGAAGCATGTGTCAGGACTTAGATGACATCAGAAAAAGAACAAAAGCATTCAGGTGGTCATGCAACTTTACAGATTAATTTTTAACATAGTTGATGTATGAAACTTGTCATCAGATGTGAGAATGTGTTAGAGATTCCTGTGACCGGGAAGTCTTTTGCAAAGATAATGTTTTTGCTGACACATTCTCATATGTGACTACTAGGTTCTCACAAAATCTAACAAAAGGATAAGAACATCATGCGGGTGGTTGTTTTCCCTGGAATTGTTCTCGAGTCTGGAGGACTTGAATTTGTCCTAATACTTGGTTGTGTTAGAATTTCAGGTGGCATTAGCGGTTTCTCCCCCTGTGGAGCTGGGGATTGAGCCGAGGGCTTTGCCTGTGCTAGGCGAGTGCCCTGCCACTAATCAGTACCCCAGTCTCTTTCACTCTTTTGGAAGCAAGGTCTCACTAAACTGCCTGCCCAGACTGACTCTAATTTGGGATCCTCCTGCCTCAGCTTCCTGAGTAGCTAGGATTATAGGTATGTGCTGCCATGCCTGGCTTGAATTTAGTTTTTAGAAAGAAAATGTTCCTTTCTTTCACTGATGGTTTGACCCTTCCATTCCCTCTGTGTGGACACGAGTCCCCTCTCTTTGCTTCTCTACCCACCTAGATGGAGTCCCTAGCTTTTTAGCTCCCTGTTACCAGTGCTTGGCACTGTCCTCTTGCTTTTCTACCTGGTTTTGAAAGTGATGCCACCTCCATTATGTTCTGGTAGCTGGAAGTGATTGTCTAGATCCACCCTTTTGAGGGGATTGCACAAGGATGTGGATACTGGGGGGGGATAACTGTGGGCCACCAGAGAGGCTGTACATGGTATAGGGACACACACACACACGCACGCACGCACACGCACATGCACACTTTATGGGCCGAATTGTTTTTGGAGGGGGGTGCTGGGGATTGAACTCAGAGTCTTGCACTTACTAGGCAAGTGCTCTATCATTTGAGCTAAAAATCCCCAACTGTGGGCCTCTGGAACCCAGAGCAAAGGACTTTGGTTTGGCAAAGCTCCAACTGGCATTTTGTTATGGCAGCTTTAGCAGAGTGTGCACGTGTAACATTCGGAAGGCTAGTGTCTCACGCTGTGCACGCCGGCAGACTCAGCCTCTTTTCTTTTCCCTCTCACATGGCAGGAACAGTGTTCCTTCAGCTGGGACTGGGGCCCCTCCTTCCCCACCCAGGGCATCTGGAGAGATGTCAGCATCGAAGCCTACGATGTTTGTCGTCTGAGCTACCTCACCTTCTCCCCTGTCTATGGTGAGCCCAGTGTCTCCTGAGAGGGAGAAGAGCCTCTGGCTCTTCTTTCTGAGTCTCCTCCTTGGTGAAAAAATGGGTTTATAATTTGCAAGTATAGGTGTATTTTTCAGAGGAGTAATGGATACGGACTGTGGTCTGTCATGAAAATTCACATGTAAAGCAAGTAAGTAGGCAGATGGCTTTAGTGTATTTAACAGAGAAAGAAAGAAGGCAGGGCGGGCTGGCATTTCCAGTGCTTCCTGGGCTAAGTATTCCTTTTGAAAGGATGGGGCCTTGGCTCGTCCTACCTTCCATTGCCTCTTGGTGGGTGGCAGTCTTTGGTCTGCTCCCGTCCTGGCACCGCTGTTCTCTCCTGCCTGTTATCTCTGTGACCAAGGCACCTCTGAGGTGCAAATGAAGAGGAAGCCAAGAAGATACACAGTGTCCTGCAAAGTGAAGAATGCTACTTTTCCAACTGAAGAAGCTGTTTGCTGTCAAGGAGCATTGAAATGAAACCTCAGACATAGAACAGACATTACTCAGCCCGTTACAGTCCATTACTGTCTGGACAAATATTTGTTGAGTCTTCGCTCACCTTGGGCTACTTTGGCATAGACCGGAAGTAGAGTGTGTGCAGTCAGTGCTCAGTGTGCCACACAGAGCGTGGAGTGGGAACGGTGACCAGGTTGAACAAGGTTGTCATGGTCTCCCAGGGTGAAGCCATAGTGGCTCAGAAACTCAGAGCAAGGAGGGTTGGGAAGTGGGGAAAACCAAGAGGAGGTAGGTAGAGGTGAGAGTGATAGTAGGTGATGGGTTGGGGCGCTTAGTACACTTACCACAGGCCTGCAGGATGGGTCAGTAGCAAGGGACATTGTTCTTCCGCGGTTCTGGTGAGCCTAGGCTGCTGCTCCATCAGGCCAAAGCCAAAGGAGAAACTCCGTAGGGGATTTTCAACGCCACCACACTACTTTCCCTCCTTCTTCCCTGCTAGTTCTCCTGTTGAAGTTACCGCTCATTGTTTCCTTTTGGGATCATCTTTCGTCTCTTCTGGGGGCCCAGGCTGGCAGTTTTCTGTAGGAGATGGGGTCTTGGGGTTGCCGGGAGAGACCCGATAGGAAGTCGTGTCTTAGACCTGAGTCCTCATTTACCAGCGGGGCTCTCCTGGACTGGAGGTGGAATTATACATTTTTCTTTTAGCAAGTAAAAGCATGTAACCCCATAATATCAGGAAAATTACTGGTTAACTAAGACTTTGTGCTTTATGAAGTTAACTTCTTACTTTCCTATATACAAGTCTGTATAAAAGAGGTAATTTTGGTTATTGTTTAGAACGAAGCTTAAACTTTCTAGATTAAAAGAACATTTCCACAGGACTTTGTATTATGGAGCACTTGTTGGTTTAGAAGTGGCTTTGGCTTTATCTTTAATAAACCCCGAGGACTGCAGGGATAATTTTTCTTTTTCTCTTTGTGCTTTAGATAACACTGTCCAGGTGTGGAGTGTTGAAATAGAATCTGCTTTTGATGTTGTCAGTTCAAAGCCAGTTCTTGGCCAGGTGGTCATAGCCATCCCCAAACTGCAGACACAGCAGACATACAGCCTTGAGCTCCAGCCTGGGGAGAGGATTGTTGAGCTGTCTGTGAAAATTAGCAAGGTGAGTGCCGGGACTTCCTGAGACACAGAGGAAAGTAACACCTGTTCAAAAGCAGTGGGTAGAAAGAAGGGACTGGGTATGAAAGAAAAACTGCTCTCTCCATTTCATTTCCTCTCTGTTTTTAACCTCTCCTATCGTTTATGGGAGTGTGAGGTAAGGAATGATTTTCCCAATTCTTTTTATGAGCGGGGGAGTTTGAGACTGTCTCATTATGTAGTTCAGGCTGGCCTTGAACTCACGGTGATCCTCCTGCCTCAGTCTCCTGAGTCCTGGGATTACAGATGTGTATCACCATGCCCAACATGATTTTCCCAAATGTTAAGAGTAAGAAGATGTGATTAATTTGGAAAACCTTTCCTCTTGTTTTCTATGGCACTTGCAGAATCCTAAATCCAATGTATATTCTGGGTATTAAAGTACACTGATTATTCCCGCTACTCATCAATTATTTTGGGTGTTGGTGTGGTTACGTGAATTTCCTGGAGGGACATAAAAGAATTGTCTGCCTCCAGATGAGGAGAGGGTGACAGTCCAGAGAACAGCTTGAACAGGTCCAGCTCGGCGAGCAGCTATCTGTCAGGGTGCCTTATGGAATGGTGCACCACCAGAGTCCCTAAACCCTCTTTGCTAAGCTGTTGGTTTCTTAGGGCACTGATTAAAACAGCAAAAACAGGATCAGAAGCAGGAGGGGTCCTTGGGCAAAGTTGTGTCTTCCGTTTCTGTCCTGTCCTTATTAGGAACTCTGTCCGGCATGGCCAGCACTGTCTGTGTGGTGGTGGGTGGCTTGTCCTGCAGTCTGGAAATCAGTCTCAGCCCCTGGTAAGGTCACTAGAGACAGGTGACTTTGGCATGGGCTTGGGGGACATGTCTCACAGGAGGTGCTTACTCTACATGTGGATTATGATTCCAAACTCATGAACTTTTATGGGAGGGTGGGGAATGGGTTTTACTAACCCTCTTTTTCCCCTAACCCTAACCCTAGTCCTAGCCCTAGGCCCTAAACCCTAAACCTAATCCTAATCCATAATCTCTAATCCCGAACTCTAGCCCTTAAGCCCTAACTCTAACCCCTAACTCCTAGTCCCTAACCCTAGCCCCTAATCGCTGACCCTAACCCACACCTTAATCCTCTCCTCTCCTTTTCTATTCCTTTGATTGATAATTGTGAACTGAGAAAGATGGAAGGAAATAACATTCAGTAACTACCCTGATAGAATAAGAACTCCCCATCATTTCTAGTTTGGCTGGAAAGAAGAGTCAACCTCAAAGTCCTATTCCAGGTGTTAAGGTTATAGAATAAGTGCAAACTTGGGAGTTAGAGGAAGAGTTGCTTTGCTGCATATCCGTCTTATTCTGTTCTTTACCTTCCTCTTTGGTGTATTAATCTGGGCCTAGCTTCAGGTGTGTTGATTTTAGGATAATATCAGTGGGTTGGTGTGATTTGGCATACTATAGGTAGATTGGTGTGTTTTAAAATGTAGAACTTTATGTGCTTGATAATATGAGAAACTGATGTAATGCTCTGAGTTATACTGTTTTCCTGAAAGTATGCTGTATTATTTAGAATGACTTTTCTCATTTCTTCAAAGAATATTACTGTGGAAGCTTGGTGGCCTCATGGACATGGAGAGCAGACTGGTTACAACATGACAGTTCTTTTTGAACTGGATGGAGGCTTACATATTGAAAAATCTGCTAAGGTAAGTAAGACTTTGAATGTTTTGTGAAAAAAATTACATTTCTTGTTAAAATAGCAGTACAGATCTTTGAAGGAAAAGAAGTCAGTAAAACATAACTTTACTGGAGTAGCAGCATTTAAAAGCTTCTCTGTGTGTGTGTATATGCATGCACACACGCACACATATTTATATTTTTAACTGAATCAGACTTACATATTATTATGTCAATAAATATTCTCCTTCAGTAATTTTTCTTTTCTGTTCTTTTGACGATTCTGGGGGCTGAACCCAGGGCCTTTTGCGTGCTAGGCAAGTGCCCTACTGCTGAGCCACATCCACACCTTCTGCTGTGCTTTTAAATTGTACTTGTTTATGTCCAAGTAATATATATGTGTAATTTTAAAGCTCACATATTACTGGATGGTTCATACGAAAAAATAGGTTCCTTTGCTTAACTCTTCCTATTCATATTTCCTAATTCCTAGAACCAAAAATTTTAGCTTCTACTTATTTCTTTTGCCATTTATCTTCATTTCCCGAAATACCATGCATCTACTGGTATTTATACACTAAGTCAAGAATGAGGGACTAATGATATTGGTGTTTAACAAATGTTGTATAGTTCAGATTGGAAGAACAGGTATTATGGTTTCAGTCTAGAATGTTCCCCAAAAGTCTCCTGCGTTCAGAGATGGAGCTTTAGGGAGGTGATTGGACCATGGGGGTGTTATATTTGTCAGTGGGTCCATCCATTCATGGGTCCATCCATTCATTGCTGACTGTGCTGTGAGGAGGTAGGGCCTGGTTGAAGGAGGTATGTCACTTGGGGTGTGACTTGGAAGGGTGTATTCTTGTCATCAGCTCCTCCCTTCTCTGTCTGCTTCCTGGCTGCCATGGGTTGAGCAGCTTTCCTACACCTTCCACCATGCCATTTCTGTCTGGTAGCCAGCCAACCATGGACAGAACCCTCTGAAATCATGAGACAAAATAAACCAGGCTCATAAGGTTTCGGTGGAGAAAGAGGGCCTTACTGGCAATTGGATTTGAGGCCATGCATTTTAGATTCTGGCAAGGAACTTGTTACACTTTGCTCCTGTCCTGAGACTTTGCTGTAGGCTGGATTTAAGGACTATGAACTCATTGATCTGATGGAGGAAATTTCAAGGCAGCCCAATGTTCAGGCTATGTTATGAGTACTGTTAACTGCTTTTAGTCAGATTTATAGTAAGAGTCAGGGTCAAAAAGCAGCAGAAAATTTTGAAAATTTTAAATTTTTGCCAGAAAAGAAGCACATGTAAAATTGGGGTGAAAGAGGTGTGGTTCTTGAAGAGATTGGTGCCATTAAAAAGAAACTAAGTCTTTTGTACAGGGACAAGAAGGTGCCTTGAGGACATCTCAGAAATCAGCAAGACTCCACCCATTGAAAGCTCAATGGTGCAAAAGTATAAAGCTTTCATATGTGGAGAGAGCTGTAGGACTCCTGCTTGAACGGGGCCTCCTAGAGAATTGTTTTCCTGGAATTTATTTCACAGTACTCAACCATCTGGGCACTGAGCAGCTGCTACGGCCTCGGTCCAAGGGGGCCAGGCTGCTGCGTGTGTTGGCACCATGTCATCCAAATGATGCTGGTTTTACTGGCATGCAGAATGAAGAGTTGTGGGGTCATAGAGGCTTCCACCCAGATTTTAAATGAAGGCCTGGGAGGCCAGGCAAGGGAGAGACTCTGCCCTAGTCAAAGTTTGATACTAGAGTGAGTTGCTGAGGAATATTCCAGAATGCACTTGCAGTAGGAACTTTGAAATAATATTTTTGCTTATTTGTTCATTTGACCGGGGGTGGAGGTTTGATGAATGATCTCTTATGTCTCTCTACAAGTCCACAATTGCACAATAATGGAAGTCTGAATGATGTAAGAATTTGAGCTCTTTGCAAGGTTCAGAATCAATGTATACTTTTGAAATTAAGATAAAAAGTATAGGGCTGGGGATTCAGCTCAGTGGTAAAGCACTTGCCTAGCAAGCCCTGAGTTCCAGCCTCAGCACACACACAAAAAAGAAAAGATAAAAAGTATAGGTCAGAGCCAAATTTGGCAAGAGAGATATGATACATAGTTCACCTTTCTTTCCCTCCAAGGTGGTTCTTCCAGGGAATTTAACTGCTCATCTATCCTAAACTGCCTAATCTTTTCCGATGATTTTAGATTTGCCTGCGTTTTAGCCAGCAATTGTCCACATCCTTGCCATCAATATCTGCTTCCTGGCTGGAGTCCTTTAGTCTTATGTATTTCTAGCTGTTCTCTAGTGGGAATATGGCAGACTGGGATTCCTTTTTATGTTTTATTGAACATAAAATGAACTCGTATAACCATCCTCCTAATCAAGAAGTAGGCACTATGTGCACCTCTGAAGTCCCTGCAGTGAGCCTCCCCAAACTCTACCTCCTTCTCCACATCCACTGTCCTTACATCTAACGCTGGTTTATTTTCGCCTGGTTTTGAATTTTCTATGGCTGGTACCATTATGTTTGTGGCATTTAGGTGTGTTGAAAGTAGTGGTGGTTTGCATGGTTTGCAATGTTTCCATTGTGGTGTAATGGTCTCTGTCTGGTAATTCTACTTGTGATGCTTGGACCATTTCCAGTTTGTCTCTTCCACATGGCGCTGCTGTGACCATGACTGACGCAAGCCCGGGAGCAACCAGCATTTCTGTCGGGAGCAGAATTGCTGGCTCATGGGGCTTGTGTGCGTTCAGCTGTGTAGACAATACTCGGTGGCTTTCTCAAGTATCAGCTGAGACTCACCCTTGCTCACCTGCTCACCAACACTGGGCAGTGTGTCAGACGGGACTGTAGACACTACTCCCTTATCACCAGCATCTCCTTATCCTACCTGTATTATTCTTGTTTCCAGATGACTGTATTTTTACCATGGCCTTGCTTCGTGCAGAAATATTTTTTGTGTGTGTGTGCTGGGATCAAAGCCAGGTCCTCACATACACTAGGCAAGCGTTCCACCACTGAGCTACATCTCCAGCCCCCAAATATTCCTATTTTTAAAATTGTTCATTGAAATCTACCTTGCTTGCTTCTCTTCCACTGAGATTAGACAGATATATTTTAATTTTTTGTTTGTCATGCCACATGACAAATGCTTAAATGCTTACACATGGCATTTAAGCTTCTCAGTTTTTGCAATTTGTTTTGACAGGCCTAAGAAGCTAATTTGGAAGGAGACACACTTCACAGCTCCTGCAAATGCTCAGCATGGAAACACACCTTGATTGTTCTGAATTCCGTGCTGCCTGTCTCAGGGCTTTTAAGGTGTTTGGGAAGCCCAGAGTAGCACTTAGAAAGAAAAAGAAAGATTCCACTGGGGTTATGTCCTCTTTCTGCCCTGTGGAAAATGCAAAGATAAAAATGGAAATTTAAGAGACAAAGGAGTGAAATTTAATTTAAAGAAGGAGAGGGAGGAGGAGGAAGAAGAGAAGGAGGAGAAAGAGGAGAAAGAGGAGGAGGAAGAGGAGGAAGAGTAAGAGGAGAAGAAAGAGGAAGAGAGGAGAAGGAGGAAGAAGAGAAGGAGGAAGAAGAGGATAAAGAAGAAGAGGAGGAGGAAAATGAGGAGGAGCAGGAGGGGGAGAAAGGAGGAAATCCCAGTTGTTTTTCTTTTCTTTTTCTTTTTTTTTTGGTACTGGGGATCGAACTCAGGGCCTTGTGTGTGCTACCAGTTGTTTTTCTAATTGTAATAGCTATGGCAATCTTTCACTTCTTCCAGCTTTGGAAATGTGAAATACGAATCCTGATTGTGAATGCATATCATTACATTATTTTATCTATTGTCCTACAATAACTTAATAGTGGAATCTTGATGTCAGGGACACATATCAACTATCTTGTGTTGCTTTTAGCAAATAAATTGCCTCATATAGGGAATATCTAGGAGACTCTTATGAAATAAGCCACATTAAAGGGAAATAGCAGTGAATTGATTTTCTGTTTTTCCAGAAAGGCAAACCATAATGGTCGTTCCAAAATATTTGTTACACCATTAACACACATTACCTACTCAGTTAAACATAATCAGTTGGCGGGATAAAACACTTAATTAAGCTGGGCAGAAAATGCAAAAATAGTGACCAGACAGAACTCTTAATCTGTCGTCCCAGAGTGGCCTCCTTCTTCCCACTTACAAGCCAAGCTTTCCGTTTTGTTAAAAAAAAAAAGCCTGACTGGCTTCCCACATGAATGACTTTCCACCTCCATTGTCACAAGGTCTTGTCCTTTCTTAGAAGGACACTGGTCAGAGTCTGGTGTGACCTCCCTTGCCTAAGCATATCTGCAAAGACTTTTCCAAACAAGGTCACATTTTCAGTTTCCAGGTGGACATGAATTTTGGGGGCACATGTGCAACGCAGTACACCTTCCTTCTTCCTGCTTCCTGTCAAAGTGTAAAGATTCCCTAGATGGAGAGGGCCGTGAAAGCAGCTCACCTGGGTGCAGCAGGAAGTGGGTGCGTTGCATGTCGCCACAGATTGGCATGTTTTTTTTTTTTTTTAACAAGTTATTCTGTGTATTAGCAGGTGTAAATAATGCCAGTGATAAAATCCTCCTCTCCCAGAAATCAATTTCTGGCAGGCACACAAAGACTCCTCTTATGCAGTCATTTTGAGAGCGAGTATGTATGTAATAGTAGTTTCAGCTTTGGACATAGTTGGTATCTCCAGCCCTTGCTTTATTACATATTTTTGTACCTAATGTAGTTAGAGGAAAACAACAGTATCAGAGTGATTACAAATAGGAAGAAACACTCAGCATGTATTACTTCAACTCCGTCAGCCTCTGCGACCTCTTGGAATTATGTTTATGTTTAAAATTTAAGATTGCGGGGCTGGGGATTTAGCTCAGTGGTTAGAGTGCTTGCCTAGCAAGCGCAAGGCCCTGAGTTCAATCCCCGGCACAAAAAAAAAAAAAAAAAAAAAATTAAGATTGGGAGAGTGGGACGCGTGAGATGTCATATATGATATTGTGTTTGGCTCAATAGGTGCTTTCGTTTGTATATGGAAGCGTCCGCTAATTTTAATAGCATCTTTATAATTGATGTTTATTCCTTTATAATTGTTGTTTTAAAGCTAAAGAATTAAAGTAAAACATGGTATCAGTGGCATGTTTTATAGAGGTGGATATTAAAAAACTTATCTGGGAGTTCTCATGGGCTACACTGTAGCAGCTCTGAGCAGAGATCAGTGTGAGCATTGGTCATGTGGGTCCCTGCAGACTGGCTGGAGTAAACAAGTCACGCAGGCATTTCTGGACCCACAGAAGGTACCTTCAAGCAACCGGGTCATTGTTCCTAAGCAACGTTCCTGCCATAGTCCAAGATATAAGCTGCTGCATGTGTGGCCAGCACTCATTCTGGAGTTCATGGAAAAGTCACAGAAGCCAACTCACATTGTATCCCTGGCTTCTGGAAATTGCTGTCTGAATCTTGTGATATTTGTGCTTTTGGAAACATTTCTTCATGTGTGACGTTTCTAGAACTTTGGAAAAATTCTCTGTATTTTCATTTCACCTCCTTGGTGGGGAAAGCTGCAGAAAGTCTAGAAATTCCACCCCAGATGAGACGGGATTTCATCGTGCAGCTGCTCAGCAGTGACTGAGTCCAGAAAGCGCACCTCCACCCTGGAGTGCTGGGACGTGTAACCCAGAGAGACCGTGGGAGTGCCTCGGCTCTGAGCGTCCTTCTCTCTGCTGTGAGATTCTCTTCGGTATTCTTTTTTTCCCTGGTGGAGTTTTGGATGTGGTTAATCAGATAATGAACATATTGCAGATAGTTCGAATCTGTTTTGAACAGTGGATTGTGAAATACCAAATCTTAGAACATCTGCTTTGAACAGATGTTATCTGCTTAGTGCATAATGCATGCTTGTAATCTCCGCTACTCAGGAGCCTGAGGCAGGAGAGTTGCAGCTGGAGGAGAGCCTGGGCGACCTAGCAAGACCCTGTCTCCACATAAAGCATAAAAAGGGGTGGGGATTAGCTCAGTGGTAGAGTGCATGGTAATGTTGTGTCCTGCGGTGGGGGGGGTCCTTGAGGAGTGGGACTGAGAGTCCCCCATAATGACCTGCCTCTCTCCGCATCCTTGCCCTCACTCCAGTAAAGAATGGAGAAGCGGGGCCCTCAGCAGAAAGTGAAAGAGTCAAGACATACAGTGCAAAGAGAAAAAGTTTATTTAAAGTGTGGCACATACTGAGAGGGCAGAAGAGAAGCTATCTTAGCAGCAGAATGGTGCTGCAAGATAGAGGGTGTCCTGCCCTCAACGGCGTGGTGAGTATGTGTCCATACTTACGGGGCAAACTGCTTTGTTGATTGGTGTGGGCCAGGCCAGTCAGGGTCTTAGCCCTTGTTTCTGGGAAGGGCACAAGGTCAGCGTACAGTAACACTTTCATAAGGATACAGTAGGGTACATTTTCTTAAGTACATTGGTACCTGGTAAGTGTGTGATGATCTTACAGTCATCAGCCACAGATAAACATGTGATAATTTTACAATGTTAGTCATCCGTGTTTTGTCCTGGGATTTTTACGTCCTTCTGATCTGCCCCTATAGGAGGGTCAAAATGACTATGAAAAGTAAATGTTTTGAATTGATTTCAGGACATTGAGGCGGCAACAAAAAATGCAACTAAAGACACTGTCGAAAGGGGACTTCCAGGGGTTGGGGATTTAGCTCAGTGGTGGATGCTTGCCTAGTAAGCACAAGGCCCTGAGTTCGATCCCCAGCACCCCTCACCCCCAAAAGAAAGAGAACTTCCAGAACTGCTTCAGAAAGTAGCAAGAACTCTGGGAGGAGTGTGTTTGAAGCGAGGGGGAGGGTTTTGAGGGGAATTCCTGGCAATGTATCTTTTCACTATTTTTTTGGTCACATCTCGTACACTAGATATACATCTGGTTCAAAGATATCAGATTACTGTGTTGCCAGAGTGCGAGCTAATCTGTTAGGTCATCTCGCCCAGGCCTGTTTGAGGAACACTATTGGTGCAGGGCTTGCACCTGTTTTCTCATGATTTTTGCATGTTGAAGCACTTTGGGAGCAAAGAAAGAGATTAGTGCTGGCCTAAGTGCAGGGTGGTAGGTGTGAAATGGTTTTAGAAGGGATAATGTTTGCCAGTGTTTAGAAATAGTTTTTGTGGCTGAGAAGAAAATTCCTCTTTTGAAAATCTAGTGATACTGGCAGCTTCTTAAGTGTCTGATTACCAACAGCTGAGCAGCAGTGCTGGTTTGTGAATCAATGATTCATCACCTCAGAATCTGTGGTCCCCAGAGAAAGAAACCCGAGGAGTGTGGTATTTGCTGATCACTTATGCACTCTGGAGGACCTTTTGGTGGGGGCTCTAAAAGAATGCATTCGGCTCTTCTGCACATTTTAAGTTAATCCTCCTATTTTAAAAATGAAATCTTTACGAAGCTGATGAAAAAAATGGATCTAGGGAGGAGAGAACAACCTGTAATAAGAAAAAAATTGGAAGTTAAAAAGTTTTAAATTTTTTTTTAAAGTTTTAAATTTAAATTGCTTGACTTACACATTTTTTAGGTTCTTGATGTTTATACTTTTTTTCCCCTGTGTTTGGATGGTAATTTGCTTTGTAGGCCTGTTTAGAAGTTTTCATCTCAAAGGAAGATGATACATACCTCCATTGTAGATGGAATATATTACTCAAGGGTTTTTTTAAAAAAAAAAAAACACCCTCTCAGAGCCCACTGTTTTGTCAGAAGTGAACTACTTGTTTTAGAAGGCTTTTACTGTTTATTACCTGTTGAGACCTCCCAGGGACAGGGAGGACACCTGTCGGGGAGGGCCTGGGGAGCTGGTCATGACTGTCCCATGGAGAGGTGCTGGCTGGTGCCTTAGGGTTTGCTTTGATCTTGGTCGTACAGTTCTACTGCAGGACTTGGGAGACAGGGAGAGATGTCTTTTCATTAGAACATTTGCAAAGAAAAGAGAAACATGTTAAAGATGTTATGTTTACAGTTAGTACTGTTTACAGCCTTAATAGAGAGTAAGAAATGAATGAGTTCTTTTTCCTACTTTAGCGATTCTCAAATTATTTGGACTCAGAGCTGTTTAACACTTGCAAAGAGTACTGAGCACTGGAACATGCTTGTTTTTCTGTGGGCTGTACATACTGACATTTTGCACAGTAAATATTTAGACTGCGAATTAAATGTTTGTGTGTTCATTTAAACTCACTGCAATAAGCTCATTATGTTAGAATGTTTGAAATATTTTTATGAAAAATAAAAATACTAAATAGAAAATTTGGTGTGGATAATGACATTGTTTTAGATGTTCGTGAGTTTTTTCAGTGTTTTAAAAATGTCTGGATTCTTGGGGTTAGGGTTTTAGCTCAAGTGGTAGAGCGCTTGTCTAGCAAGGGCAAGGCCCTGAGTTTGATCCCCAGCACCCCTTCAAAAAAAATGGCTGGATTCTTATATGCATCTCTATCCAATTTATAAAATACTGTTTTGGGTGAAACTTAAGAAGAAAATCTGACTGACACGGATCTGTGGCTGGAGGAAGGAAAAGTAGCGTAACGGACCTTTCGGGATGCTCTTTGGTTACCACGGGCTTAGCAGGTGGTGGTTTTTTACAGGTCAGTGCTGTGTGCACTCTTCATCCACATCTGTGAGCTTTCTGCTCCACCACCTTAGACTACATTGGCCTCCCTTGCACTTTGAATGGACCCTTTATCCATGTATGATCCTACAATGTAATGCACTGGTTATCAAGAAGTGTTCGCTCCCTGGGAGTTAGGAGTCCTCCTGGTGTCGAAGTTCTTCACTCTGCAGTGTCACGGCCAAGCCTGTTCACCTGCAAGGTCTTCAAGTCCTGGGTGGTCGCTAGCTATGGGGAGCGGATCTGTCTTTAAGTTTCCCTTGACGGCTCGAGTTCCCTCACTGGCGGCAAGTGCTGCCTGAGTTCTGTGGTCCTTGCTTCATTCCCTTCTGAGAAAAGGTCTGCCAGGGATCCAACTCAGTACCCAAAGCACGCCACCAGTCTCCTCCTAGGAAAGGGCATGCCCGAGTGGCACACCTGCTTCAGCTTCCCGCTGGGGAGCGGCGGCTACTTCTCCTGGACGCGGCCCTGTAGGTGCCCAGTGGCGCTTCCTGTCCGGTCGCCACAGTGTCACCGCAGCATCGCAGAGCTGTGGACTCCGCCTGGAGCTTCAATGTGGTGCAGTCGTTGCCCCTTTGCAAGGCTCCCTCACACCGCTGTACATCCTGGTCACAGTTGTGGTTCCGCCTGGTTCCCGCTCGGCTCCTCTCAGGGTCACCTGCTGACTCAGCTGTTCAGTTCTGTGACTGCTTCAACACTGCTTACGTCATAGCATAAAACTGCACGTAGAAGTTCTTTGATGACTAATTGCCGACAGCAGAGCAGTGCAAGCTGTCGGGTTATTTGCGAGGCAGAAGTGTGTTTATGCAGGGGAGACTGAGGCGCGTTCACACTGCAGGCAGACCCATCAGGGCGGGCCATGATCAGTCCACACGGGTTTCCCAGCTGGCGCGGGCACCTGGCCCCAAACAGGCATCCATGCCTGCTGCTTTGCTGGTTTGAAAAATGTAATAACTACTGTTTGGCTTTTAAAGAGCTCCTTATGTCCAAGTTTAAAATACTTGATTTCCTTTTCCTTATTCTGTGCATGGTCGGGCTCAGAGTGGCACCATGTGTCCGCTGTGCCTACTGCGGCGTGTGACACTGGCAACTGAACCAAGGCCTACCACTGAGCTACACGCCCAGCCCTTTTTAAATTTTGAGACAGGGTCTTGCTAAGTCACTAAATTGGCCATGCTGGACTTGAATTTGAAATCCTCCTGCCTCAGCCTCCCAGAATGCTGAGATTATAGGCGTGCACCACCACTGCTGTAAATTATTAACATCTATACGGCTGACGGAAAGATAGCTTTCATCGTCATTCTATTTCTTATTTATAATTTTACCCAGTTTCTTTGGAGTAGATTCTTTCCTTCCATGAGTCAAAAGATTGTTATGTTTCATTTTCAACATTTTTAGATGTAGTCAGTACAATTGTAGGTTGATAATTTGTCTTCTAATCCCATTTTAACAATTCATCCTTAAATTAGGAAAAAGTGTATTATAAATACATTTTCTTTTGGAATGAGATAAAATATTATCAAACTCTAAAACGAGTTTTGATTAAAATTCACTTTTAAGTAACAATATCATTGTGACTAAATTAACAGCTAGCACTGGCCTTTTCATGCTCCTGCGTAGGGTGCTGGGGAAATCGAGGCTGGAAGTGAGGATGTGTGAGCAGTCCTGAGGTCGTGGAGATCAGCAGCTCGGAGAGCACAGTGCAAGTACTGAGAACAACCAGGTTCATCTCATGCAGAGCAACTTTTCTTTTTTTAAAATTTATGTATTTTTCTTAGTCTATGTTTGCAGGACACGATGTATACATTCCTTGTGTGGAGTTTCTACATGTACCTGACACGGTCTTCATTCCTTTTTTCATCCCCTTTCTCTCCCTTCCCTCCATCTCTTGATCCCCTTCCCATCTGAGAAAGATCCATCTCCCCGTTTCCTATTATCTGTCTTTTAGCTTGCTCTTTATTTATGGTTTAGTTTCCCATACAAGAGAAACCATTGACTATTTAAGCTTGTGTGTCTGGTTTATTTCACTTAACTTTATGGTCTCAAGGTGCATCCATTTTCCTATGAATGACTCAAGTTTATCTTTCTTTATGGCAGAGTCATACTCCATTGTATGTGAATACCATATTTTCTTTATCCATTCATCTGTCAATGGACAAAGCACCTTTTTATACTCTAAACCTGTGCTTTGAACAGAGCACACAGTAGTGCTCTGGGGCTCTAGGGGCTGGGAACGATTCACACATTCATAGTCTCTGGAAAATTCCACCAGTGAGAGACAGAGAGAGGGAGAGAGACGGGGGAGAGGAAGAAGAGGAGGAGGAAGAGGATGGGGAGGGGCCAAGTTCTGAGGTCCAGGATCCCCTGAGGCCCCCAGGGGCCACACTTGAAGAACCACAGTGTAGCTGTCACAGCTCTGGGTGTCACCGAGCCTCCTTTGTCCTCAAGATGGTGCGGCGACTCAGGGCCAGGAGCCCCCAAGCTGTGTCTGTCTCCTGGTGACCTTAACGCTGCTGTTTTCAGTCCTGCCATCTGGACAGAGATGGTGAGAAGGGAGGAACGTGACACTTTCCTTACACAAACGAGCTCGTGACTCATGCACTGACTTCTCAGGAGAGGAGAGGGTGTGATCTGGGTTTGAGGTGAAGCTTCATGGGGGCATCGCGCCAGTCCAGCTGTTCCTGGTCCGAGCTGTGGCTGACAAAGCCTGTTCTGGGGCTGCCCGGGCTTGTCAGGGCCTGTGCCACGCCGCTGTGGGAACACTTGGCTCCATGTCAGGGACAGAGTCACAGCTTCCTCAGCAGTGGGGACAACGTGGCCCATGTGCCCGTCTGACCTCGCGCCAGTTAGCTCCTCACACACATGTGCAGTTGGGTGCTGGACTCTGGGCAGCTGTCCACACGCAGAACAGGGCGATTGTAGAGTGACGTGGTGTGCGGACCGGGATGTTGCTGACCTGTGTTTAATTCCAGTGTGCACATTTTGGCATATTTAACAACACTGAAATGAGAATGTGTTTTTTAGTGGAAGATGCATCAGTTCAACTGATGGCTTTTCCTCTTTTTGTGAAAAAGCATACATTTTCAATTTTTACATTTGCTTCTTTTTCTTCCATAATTACTGATGCTTATTTCATGGGGAAGATAACAATGCGTTTTACCTTTAATGGTTTCTGTATTTTTCTTTTAAAAGAGAAATAACAGCCTATATATATTCTCTGAAATTTGCATTTCCACGTGAGTTGCTTTGTAACAAATAGGAACATTAACATTAAACTCCGCTGATTAAATTGCTTAAAAAGCAGCCTTCCTTTTTAAAAATGAGTTTTGCTGATGTTCTTGGTATTCAGTATTTGATTCTGTTTGAGACAGGTTTATTTCCGGACCGTGGAGCTTGTAGAAGAGCCCATCGAAGGCTCTCCAGGTCTGAGCTTCTACTTCAGAATCAATGGCGTCCCCATTTTCCTGAAAGGCTCCAACTGGATCCCAGCAGATGCGTTCCAGGAGAGGGTAACCCCAGACGTGTAAGCTGCTGGCTTTCCTTTCTTGTTCCCTCTTTAGCACAGCCCCACAGAATTGCTTGCTTTAGTCCCAGGAAAAGGACCTGAGAGGTAGCATAGAGTTCTAGGATGACGGCAACTTCCGGATAGACAGGATTTCGCAGCTGGAAATTCTGCTGTCCTGCCACAGTCTTGGCCAGTCTGCTTGAGAGTGCTGCAGCCCTCTGGTTTTTAGAAAACTATTCTGTATTTGCTGTGGAGAGACAAGACAATGACAAAGTGACATTGTGGATCGTTAGTCCTAGAAAAGATTAGTAAATCCAAACTTTTCCCCAGAATACTTTGAATATATTTTTAAAATTTTGATTTTTATTAGATATGTTTGCAGCATGTCATGATTACATTCATCATGGGAGCTGGTATGGTTGTGAGCATGGGTTTGAGAGATAGAAATTCATATTTATCTTTCTATATAAGACTTATCTTTTACCTTAATGAAAGAATTTAAGAAGTCTTGGGGAGGGAATGGGGAGAGGACGCACACTCGCGTGGTGCAGGCTGGACCTGCGGTAAGCATGGCCATGCCAGGGATCGCGTCCTACTTCCCGTGGGATTCATGAGACCGAGGGGTTTTAGCTGTTCTTAACTCAGAAATAAACCAGAAAAATGGTGGTGGATCCATTAATTTCCTTCTTGTAGTAATCTTTTAATTAACTACATGTATGCCATGATATTATGTTCTATACTTTAAGTGTATACAATAAAACTTCCTTTAAAATAAAACCAAGATAAGTCATAAAACATTTAATTTAATTTATTTATTTTTGTTTTTATTTTGAGACAGGGTCTCACTATGTAGTTCAGCTGGCCTTGAGCTCACTATGTAGCCCAGGCTGGCCTCAAACTCGCAGTGATCCTCCTGCCTCTGCCTCCCAAGCTCTGGGATTACAGACATGTGCCATCACGCCTGGCCATAAAACATTTTAGATCTAGAGAAAAACTAGAAGTGTTTTTCTGAGGTCTTGAGACTAGACCTTTAGATGAAAATATTTCCTAATTGAGTATATAAATTATCATATTTGTGAAACTGAAAATAAACTTTGTGAAGTGAAAATATACACATTTTAACTTATTATTTAAGATCAATAATAGTTTATTTACAAATATGTACATAGGCATTTTATCTTATTTGGTGTTTAGAATGCAAATGTGGTTAGTAACTAATCCTAATTTGACTAACACCTGTAGAAATTTCCTTTTTCAAAATGTATATATTATTGAGATTTCATAAGAAAATGAAATTCTCAGCTGGGCATGGTGAGGCGTGCTTATAATCTCAGCACTCTGGGGGCAGGCAGAGGCAGGAGGTTTGCATCTGTTAATACTTTCGTGAGACCCTGTCTCAGAAAAGAAAAAAGGCTTTGCTTTTGTCTTTTTGCTTGAAATGGTTCTTGTAAAATAAACATGCCTTCTGGGGTTTACACAGCATTTCTCTATAGGAATAAATATAAAAAATAGTTTTAAAAACAGTGTAACTCTGTTGAAAACTTAGAAAAAAGGTGTCATCCATAACTTTTTGTTTCCTTTATGTGATACAAATTGATGTGTATATTGTTTTACCCCACTTTCTTTCATTAGCATTATATGCAAATCATGATATTTTAAGTGTGTTTTTCTAACAGATTAGAAATGTTTTAAAAGTTTTCCTTCATATCCTGAAATGTCTGAAAGGGCGTTGTCTTGCTGGTTTCTTCTCAGGCTGCGGCTCCTTCTGCAGTCAGTTGTAGACGCGAACATGAATGCGGTTCGAGTGTGGGGAGGTGGCATCTACGAGCAGGACGCCTTCTATGAGCTCTGTGACCAGCTGGGGGTCATGGTAAGTCCTGGGGCTCATGGCCTTTGGTGTTCTGGGGGCACTAGCGGCAGGGACCCATGTCTTGTCCACGAGTGACACATCATAAACCCGGAGCCACAGCTGATAGCGGGTGTCTCACTTGTCTGATTATTTCACAGGTAGAGCTGTTATGCATATTGGTTCTACTTGAGTATCTCTCTCTCTGCACTTTCCTTGTGTTATGTGAATATGCATAATAAGAGAAAATAAAATATTAAAATAGTGTAACAGGAGAGAGCTCTGATCCTCCAGTGAGTGAATCTGATAAAATCAGGTAAAGGAAGGGCGTGCTCAGCACTGTTAGCGATGTGCAGTCACCGTGTCTTGCATAGGTGAGGGGTGCAGGCTCGGGATAGATGTGATTTCTGTTTTTTTTAGTATTTTTGATCCACAGTTGGTTGAATTCAGGATGCAGAGCCCGTGGATATGGAGGGCAGCGGGCTGTTGTTCCCTCTCTGATATCACAGTTATAGGACACGTGAGCAGGGCTTAGTAATAGTTGTGATCCTGTTGACTGACACAAGTATCTACGCAGCCTTGCTCTCACTGCTCTGCATGTTACTTTATTTTATTTTATTTTATTTTATTATCTTCACGCCCACCCACGGGGGGGATACCGTTGTCCTTTGTCTGCATTTACAGATGAGGAAGCTGACGCTTGACGGGGTTAGAAACCTTGCCTAGATCCATCTGAGCCCTTGGTAGGGAAGGTTCCAGCGAGGTGGCTGCTTGGGCTGTGATTTTAACCCCGAGTGCACACCCCCCCAGAGGGGCTTTCGTGGTCTCATTACTAAGTGGATGTGGAGTAGAAAGTCATTTCCTCTATAAATCAAGTGTCATGCCGGTATGTTGGCATACACCTAGAATCCCAGCTGGTGTACTTGGGAGTCTGAGGCAGGAGGGATCACAAGTTTGGAGCCATCCCAGGCAACTTAGGACTTAGTGAGATCTTGTTGCAAAAAAACTAAAAGAGGTCAAGCAAAGCATTGATTTTTATCAATCTTGCACATCTCCCCAAACCAAATGGCTAGTGAAAAAAAGAATTAGGAATGAGGAGGGTCAGGGGAAAGCTTCATTTCCTTTCCCCCAGTATATTCATAATTTGCTTTTTCATTTCTCCTCCTTTTTTGCTCAGGCATCTGCCCACCTGTGCAGCCCTGGGGTACAGTGAGGTCTCTGGTGGGCACCCCGCTCCGACCTGTTTCCCTGGGTGTGACACACAGTGTCCCCCAGTGCGGGACGGAGACTTTCTCTCTGCCTGCTGAGACTCACCAAGCACTCTGCTGCCTTGTGTTTCTTTGTCAGGTGTGGCAGGACTTCATGTTTGCCTCTGCCCTGTACCCAGCCGACCAGGGCTTCCTGGATTCCGTGCGGGCAGAAGCTGCTTACCAGGTATGTTATTGCCGTTCCGAGAAGAGAGAAGATGTGCACATTTCATTTTGCCTCTTGTTAGTGTCTTCCCATAGTTGTCTTCCCTTTTCTTCTTGCTCTGTACCAGATATCAAGAAAAATCACACAGTGATTTTAACACCACCTGCTCACTGACTCCCCTAGACCTGAGCCCCGTCCTCGGTTCTCCGCAGAGCTCTGTCCCTGCACCCAGCTCCCTACCCTGCACCGGGCTCCTCACCCCCAGCCTTGCCCCTGCAGCAGTCCCCACCTCAGCGACGACAGTGCCAGTCTTTGGATTGCCCAGAACAGAAACTAAAAGTGACTTCTTTGGTGTTCCATGTGAACACACTTACACACACATAAATGCAAGGCCTGGCAGTCTGCTGTCTCTGTGTATGAGACTGTCCTAGAGACAATGGTCAGCCCAGTAATACTGAGTATCTTCATGCTGAAATAGTCTTTTCTGTCAAGGCAAAGGATCTCCTGGGTGCCACAGCCTTTCCTGTGGGCCCAGCTTCTTGGGGAGTCAAGCCCAGGAGCTGAAGGGCGGCCTGTGCCCCATATGAGACTGCATCTCGGAGAAGAACAATCTTAGCTTTGGGGGGGGGGTGCGACTCAGTGGTAGAGAAGGCCCCTGGACTCAGCCCCCAATACTGAAAAACAAATTCTCTTGGACTGGGGTAAGCTCAGTGTTAGAGGGTGTGCCTAGCACGGCCCTGGGTTCAACCTCCAGTGATATACAAAGCAAGAGAGTCGGGGGGCTTCCTAGAGAATTGGCTGGTTCAAGGTTTGGACCATCTTTGTTAATGGTCGTGGTGCTTACTACATCATCAGTGGATTGTGTCGGCCATAGACAGGTTTGGGAGCCAAGTGCTGACTGCCCTCATTTCGGCAGCAAGGTCTACGTAGGGCGTGGCTGTGCTGGGAAACGCAGGTTGCATTCTGTTCCTCGCTGCATCCTCAGTGTGTGGCGAGCATTTCCATGGAGAAGCAGCCTGGCCCTGGAGCCCGATTGTAGTACTCTCCATGGTCATGAGTGTTGTCAGGTGTGAGTTTGTCAAATTATTATTATTTTTGGGTGCTGGGGATCGAACTCAGGGCCTTGTGCTTGCTAGGCAAGCACTCTACCATTTGAGCTAAATCCCAGGTGTGAGCTAAGTACCCTGAGCCATCTCCTGCAGTGCTGAGCTAAGTTCTTCTCGCCATCCCTGGCAGTGCCTTTCCCTGTGAGATGTGGCCCCCGCCCTCATTGCTCCCCCTACCCTCACCTTCTCCCTCTTGCCCTGGGCCTGGGGCGCTGTCCCATTGTCTGCCTGGGACCACTCATTGGCCTGAGCACAGCTCTCTCTGGGGAGCCTTTTCTGTGCCTGCAAGTCTAGATGAGGTCCTTCATCCATCCTTGGTGACGCACAGCACACCTGCTTGTCTAAGTCAAGTTCTGTCACCCTGGAAGATTGCATCTTCCCGAGCCCCAGTGCCTTTTGTCTGTGCTCTGTCCCTGGCTGGCTTTGCCGTGAAGTGGACAGACAGATGGACGGCGGAGAGCTTGCATTAGTCATTGTACACCAAGTCATGCTGGCGGGGTCCTGCAGTTGTTTTGTGTGTTACTGAAGAGAGGGAGAAACGTTTCAGGTGGTTTGCTGTCATTTGTGTTGCAGCTGGCACTGGTGTGGTCTGCTCACAGCCTGAGTGTGGCACAGGTTCCCCGGGCTCTGCCTTCTCAGGGCGTGTGTCTATGCAGTCACCCACGTCCTGAACACACCACCAGCGGGTGGGCTGTCACCCTCCTGGGCACAACAGAGGCAGTGAAAGGTGCGGACTGTTTACAGGGCTGTTTAGAAAATGCAAGACTTTAGTTTTTAAAAACATGAAATAAAAAAAAAGGGAAACGTGTCTCTATTTCTTCTTATTTTTTATTAGATTTTTATTTCTATTGATTTTTTTTTTTTTTTTTTGGTGCTGGGGATCAAACTAAGGGTCTTGCTCTTGCTAGGCGAGCACTCTAACCACTGAGCTAAATCCCCAGCCCTTATTGGTCTATGTTTGCAGTACATAATGATTACATTTTTCATGTGGAGTTGGTACATATGCATGACACATCTTAATTCTTTTTTCCATCCCCTTTTTCTTTCCTCCCTTCCCCTCCTCCATCTTGGTCCTCTTCCATTTTGCAGAAGCTCTATCTTCTTGTTTCCTATTATCTATCTTTTATTTTGCTCTTTATTTGTTTTTTTACATAAGAGAAAACATGCAATATTTAAGCTTGTCTGTCAAATTTATTTTACTTAACATTGCAGTTTCAAGGTACATCCATTTTTACAAATGACTCAAGTTTACCTTTCTTTATGGCCCAAGTTTACCTTTCTTTAGTGCTCCATTGTATATAAATACCACATTTTCTCCATCCATTCAACTGTTGGACATATAGACTGCTTCCAAGATTTAGCTATTGTGAATTATGCTTCTATAAACATGGGTGTGCATGGATCCCTGTGGTATGATGCTTTTAACTCTTTCAGGACGATGCCTAGAAGGCGAATGACCAGGTCAAATGGAATTTCTGTTTTTAGTTTTTTGAGGAATCTCCACACTGATTCCATAGTGGTTATACTAGCATACATTCCCACCAAGAGTGTAGAAGGTTCCTTTTCTCCCACGTCCTTAGCAGCATTTGTTGTTATTTGATTTCTTGATGACAGCCATTCTTTCCAGGGTAAGATGGGAACTCAGTGTTGTTTTTATTTGCATTTCTCTAATGGCCAGTGATGTCGAACATTTTTTTCATGCATTTATGGGCCATTTGTACTTCTTTTTCTGTGAAGTGTCTGTTCATTTCATGTGCTTGTTTTTTTGTTTGGGTCTCTTATTTTGAGGGGGTCTAATTTTTTGAGTTCTTTCTTTATTCTTGGTATGAGTCCTCTGTCTGAGGAGTTGCTGGCAGTTTTCCCCGTTCCTTCGGTGTCTCTTTGCTCTGCTGGTTGTTTCCTTTGCTGCGTGGAGGCTTTTGAGTTTGCTCATATCCTGTGGAGACGGCTCCCTTTAATGCGCTCCCAGCGCCCATTCCATATTTCTGGGCTTCTGAGCTGTGCGGTGTGACCATCCACTCTGGTAACAGAGAGGCTATAAACAGTGATGAGGTCACAGGGCCAGCGTGCATCCCTGAGGAGTGCTCCTGGCCACTGAGTGCCCTCCTCCTGGGTGCATGTCCGAATGTCAGCCGATGGGGTGTGCGGCTCTCCATCAGGTGCACAGCAGTTCTGGACGCTGGTGCCAGCCCTGTGTCCAGGCTGGCGGGGCTTCAGGAACAGTCCCCAAGCCCCCGTCCCTGTTGGGCACTGTCAGTGGCTTCCGACCTCCATTGACCTCAGGAGCTATTTCAGGGCACGGCCTCCCGACTGCCTGCCTCTCACTTCTAAAGACCCTCATGTACTCACTCACTTTTTAAAACCCCTAGTTCTCCTTCTAGTTTACTTTTGTATTTTTTAACTCAAAGATGAGTTACTATTTTATGGTACAACTTTATGGAAATCAGTTTTTAATTGGATATAGCTATGCAGTGTGCAGTGATCATACCAGAGTAGTTGGCATTACCATCTCCTTAAGTGTAAAAACACTTTAAAAAAAAATTAATTATTTATTTATTTATTTTGGTGCTGGGAATTGAACTCAGGACCTTGTGCTTGCTAGGCAAGAGCTATACCACTGAACTAAATCCCCCAACCCCAGTAAAAACACTTTTAAATTAACATGCAACCTTTCTAAGTTGCTCTGCACCCTCCGGGCTGACAGCGTGAACAGAGCTTGCCATCCCACGCTGCAAACCCATTATGGTGGCCACTTGTGCAAGGACACTGTAGGGCCTTGGTCCCTTTGTGAATCCTGTGATAGGGAGTATGTGCCAATTGCATCTGGCGGGGCACTGATGATCCTGGGATGGTGGGACACGAAGAAACAGGGTCATTTTGTGGAAGCCTTGGACCGAGTTTGTGTCCTATGGGTCAGCAGGGACAGCCATGTCCCCTTTCCAAAGTGCTTGTCCTGCTGTGACTGATTTACTAGATTTTTTGTTAAAGAAAAATTAAAATTATTTTACATGTTTGTGAGGCATACTGTAATATCCCAGTATGGGCCAACAGTGTGTAGTAATTGACTCAGGGCCCTCGTTTCTGCACCTTTGCTTTGTGCTTGGAGTCATTGCTCCCCTCCTGGGTTACTGCGGGAAACTGGGGTCCCCCGGCCCAGGGTGCTGTCTGCTCCACACCGCTCTCTCCCCAGAACCCACTCCTGCCTTCTGTGTTGCTCGGAACCTTTTCCTGGCAATTCTAAGAATGACAGGTGGGGTTCTTTTTCTTTTTAAGCAGTTTTATATTTTCTCTCATTTTAATACAGCAGAGAAAAGAAACCCATCTTATTGATGTGTATTACATCTGAATAAAAAGAATCTCAGAGAATTCTTAAAAGGTGTCCCGGCTGGGGATTTAACTCAGTGGTTAGAGTGCTTGCCTTGCAAGCATGAGGCCCTGAATTTGATCCCCAGCACAAAAAAAGAAAAAAAAAAAGGTGTCCCATAGCTGACATGACTAGCCCATTTCTCATGAGTGTTTTTGTCTGAGCTCTGAAATGCAGGGGCTCTAATTTTATAGATAATTATGTTCTGAGTATGTTTTTGGAGATTTTTGTGTCTTCTTGAATTCCAGGTCAGGAGACTGAAATCCCATCCATCTATCATCCTGTGGAGTGGCAATAATGAGAACGAGGGACTGCTGGCCATGAACTGGTTCCATGTCCCTTCCAGTGACTTGAAGACCTTTGTCAAGGACTACGTGACCCTGTATGTGGCCAACATCAGGGAGGTCGTCTTGGCAGTAAGTAGTGGTTTTTAATGCAGTAGAATTTAGGATATGTGTTTTTCTGGTGGGTGAGTTTGGATACTGGGGAGGTATATTTTACACAGGATCAGATGAACACAGGCTTGTCCCTGTCCCGCTGAGGTAGTTGGAGGGACCCTGGGTCGTGTGTGGGTATCCATGGTGGTAGCCTTGTCTGGGGAACTCTACAACACATCCAGTTCTTTGGAATCTACCCACAGGCCCCAAATGTTAGGATCTCCAGCTTCAGTGATTTACTGAGATGCTGCCTCTACCGTGCTGTGCCTGTGAATGCTGATGAGGATTTGGTGTCTGTTGTATATGAATAAGTTGGCATGTGACCTAAGGGGTCAGGGGAGAGGACAGAGCTGGCCACCAGACCAGACCTACTGTGACCCTTCCTCTGTGGGGTCCCCCTTTTACCACTCTTTGTCCAGCAGATGCATTATATAAATGTGCATTCAGGTAAACTGGCTATTTTTGTGGAGTAGGGGCCGCAACATTTTTCAAGTAATGCCTTCAAGTGAGTTTTTAAAAACTCTAATGTTTAACATGTGATTTAATAATCTGATTGTCATTAGAAGTTTGTGCCTAATTAGATATTTGGTATATTTGGGTGTATCCTGAAACAATTTGAAAAGGGATACATTTTTAAAAATAGGATGTGATATTAGCGCCTCAGTATGCTCAGTTGATGGCTTTATTCCATTTTTTTTTTGGTGCTGGGGATTGAACACTGGGCCTTGTGTTTGCAAGGTGAGCACTTTAGCCACTGAGCTAAATCCCCAGCCTGGCTTTATTCCATTTAAAAGGAGAGGAGTACTAGAAAGAGAGAAGGGGGAAAAGCTGAAAGGCAACAAAGGAAAGAAAAGGGAAAGGGAAAATATGGAAAATTATGAATAAACGTGCTGTAAATAGGGAGGGAGGGAACAGAGGGGAGGGGTGGGGAAGAGGGAGGAAAACCAAGATGAATCATGTACAGGTACAAAATAAATGTGATGAATGTGACCGTTATATGTAAAATGTACCAATACATGTTCTTGGTTTAAAAAAAAAAAAAAGAAATGGCAGAATTCATGACAAACATAGGTTCAGATTTACAGCTTATCTGAAGTACTATGTCACGTGTCATCACAAGTCTTTCTGGTCGCAAAATTTGGCTTTCACTAGTATTTGTAGAAATTATTGTATAATCTTTTTGCTTGTAGTACTGGTATTATGTTTTTCATATCTAATGATGTTAGGAAATGGATTTTAATACGTGAGGATTTTAATTTCATAGAATAGTGATTACGTTTTCGTGACTGAAAATTAGGGCTGGGCCACTTACTGTTTGTATAATCTTGGGCAAGTTGCTCAATCTCCACTCTTCCGTCTGTAAAGTTCAGCTAGAAAGAGGGATGGAGCCCTCAGGGTTGTTCAGTGGGTTAAATGGACACAGGGTGGCAGGCACAGGATGCAGGCTCTGGCACTTGGTAACCTTTCCATGAAGGCTAATTGGAATCATCATTCCTGTTGGTTTCAGTTGACAAGTCTTCAGATACTTACACATTTGAATCTAATTTTAATGCTACGTTCTTCATTTAATGCTACACTCACTGGTTTGTCATCACCCTCGTCTCTGCCTGTGACAGCAGAGCGGAGGGAAGCCTGGCTAAGGGTCGGAGCTGCTCTGTGAGGACCCAGGTGGGTGGAGAGCAGGTGAGAAGAGGGTAGGTGAGCTTCGTGGCATTTCTGGGACATGTAGCATTTTTAAAGAAATAAATGACCTGTACTTTCTTTATTGAATGAAAATGTTACACTTAAAATCACCTTATTTCTGTCCTCAGGGAGACAAGAACCGTCCTTTCGTGGGGTCCAGTCCCTCAAATGGGGCCAAAACCGTTGCAGAAGGCTGGGTCTCCAGGCAGCCTAACAGCAACCATTACGGCGACGTGCATTTTTATGACTATAGCAGTGATTGCTGGAAATGGACTGTTTTCCCCAAAGCCCGATTTGTATCTGAGTATGGGTATCAGTCCTGGCCCTCCTTCAGTACATTAGAAAAGGTAAACCTTCATTCATTTGACTTTTCAGTGATTTGAAATGGTAGACTGTGGGTATACATTGTTTCTGAACAGTGCTTTGGAAAGCCAGATGAAATCTACTCTTTTTTGGGGGACGGGTGCTGGAGATTGAACCGAGGGCCTTCTCACTGAGCTGCACCCCCATGCCCTTTTTTATTTTTTATTTTGAGACAGGTTATTACAGAGTTGGTGGGCTTGAACTTGCGATCCTCCTGCCTCAGCCTCCCAGAGTGCAGGGGTTACGAGTGTGCACCACCACACCTGCCTTCCCCTTCTTATTTAAAGGAAAATTTAGGAAGAAGACTGAAGAAAAGAATTTGTTTTTCTTTCACCTTTGGGGAAATAAGTTCTTGTGATCGTCATCTTGGGGACTGTAACTTTCCGCATGGCTTTTCGCTGCATTCCTTTAGGAACATTTACAAGTTAAATGGGAGTTAGTGGTTGCTGAAATCTGAATCATTATTGAGATTTATTATGTGCTGAATTATTATTCAGTCCATAAAAGTAACTCTTACTTGTTACTTTCTGTATCTCCTACAACTGTTTTAGCGAGGATGGATGTTCAAGACGGAGCATTTCATTATGGTGAGAGGCTGACTGAGGACCTTTTCTCTTCTCCTCTTCTCTGGTTTCCTTCTATTTCTCCTCCTTCTTTTTCTTCATATTGGTATGTTTGGTCTTCTGTGTCGATTTCTACTCCATTTCCTGAATATTCAGTTTCAGAGTTATTTGTGTTTTTTTAAAAACAGCTTTATTGAGATGTAATTCACTTATGATAAAATTTACACATGCACTGTGTATGAGTCAGTGGTCCGCAGCGTGTTCTGGAGTTGTGTGACAGTCAGTCAGTCTAATTGTAGGAGATTTCCAACACTTGGAAGATCCCCTGACCCACTGGCAGCCGCTCTCTCCTGCCCTGTCCTCCCCCCGGCTGTGGGTTCTACCGATCCACTGTGGCAGTTTACAGACTTCCTGTCCCCACCGTCCGTGTGGGTGGAACCACACAACATGTGGATTTGAGAATGGCTTTGATTTTGGCACGATGTGTTCAAGGTTCATCCATGTCGTACTATGTATTCGCATGTCGTCCCTTCTGGTTGTTGAGCAATATTCTGTTGTGTGTGTTTTCCACATTTTGTGCGCCATGTCTCTGTGAACAGACATTTGTGCACGTGTGGTGTGAACATGCACGTGCAGTGGTTCTGTGAGCGTATTTTTGGTTGCTTGGGTCTCCACCTGTGAGTGGAACTGCTGTGTCATCTGCTAAGTGCACATTTAGTGTGAAGCACAAACACGTGTTTCCATAGCGATGGTACCAGTTTGTTCGAGGGGTCCATTTTTTTCTGCATCGTTGCCAACACTAGTTACTTTTAAAACATTTCCCTGGATATAAGCATTCGTAGAAAATTTGTATTTCTAATGGCTGAGTGTGTTGAGCCCCTTTCACATGCTTATTGACCATTCCTCTGTCTTCCTCTGAGAAATTTGTGCTCAAAGAAACATGTGCTCACTTTTTAATTAAGTTATAATTTTATTATTGAGTTATGAGGGTTTTAAAGAACTTATTCTAGGGTCTGGGGATTTAGCTCAGCAGTTAGAGCGCTTGCCTAGCGAGCACAAGGCCCTGAGTTCGATCCCCAGCACCAAAAAAAAAAAAAATCAGATGTGTGGTTTGCAAATATTTTCTCCCAGTCTATGGGTTAGCATTTTATCAATTTGATGGTATCATTAGAAGCATAAAAATTTTAATTTTGACAGAGTTCTACTTGCCAGTCTCTTGAGGTTTTGGAGGTGAGGATAAGAAATCTCATTGCCTAATCCAGATAAAAAACATTTCCTCCTGTGCTATCTTCTAGGAGTGTTTAGCATTAGTACTGGCACCTGTGACCCGCTTTGAGTTATTTTTCCCCTGTGCTGTGTAATGTGTGTCTAGATTCATTCCTGTTCCTGTGGGTGGCCAGTTGTTCTGACTCCATTTAACAAAAAAGATTGAAGTGTTGTATTTAGTTTATATCTTGGGCTACAGCAAATTAAACATGTTTATCAGTCTTGTTTAGCAATCACGGAGAAACAGATAAGTAATACAAGCAAGACCTAAAACATCTACTGGTTTTTTTTTTTTTTTTTTTTTTTTTTTTTTTTTTTTTTTTTTTTTTTTTTTTTTTTTTTTTTTTTGGTGCTGGGGATCTAACCCAGGGCCTTGTGCTTGCTAGGAAAGCACCTTAACCACTGAGCTAAATCCCCAGCCCTTCCACTGTTGTCATAGTGGTGTTTTGTTTGTATTTCAGAACTATAACAGTTTTGACAAACTAGTAACATAAAATAGTATTTACTGCATAGACAAGAGGGTATTGCACAATGCACGTAATGAATGTGTTTCGATAAGGCAAAGCTTTTGAGAGGAGAACCAAGATGTAACTTTCTAGGTATGAATAAAAGAGGGTGAAGGTACCGAATCCCACTCTGCTGATTCCACTTTGTACAAAGTCATTCTCTGCCCGGTAACAAGTACCCTGGTGAGAACATCTGTGAAATCATAAGCACATGACAAACCTGGGGCTCTCCCCGAGCGTGCAGAATACTTTCCTGGCTTGTCAGGAACTTCTAGAAAAGTAGTTTCATTGTCAGCTTCTCAATTGCAACTCTTCATCTTTACTTGCAAGATCTCAGTGAAGGAAGACTGGTCTTACAACAGCACGTTCGTCCGTCATCGACAGCACCACGAGGATGGGAATGAGGAGATGCTTCGCCAGGCTGCGCTGCACTTCCGCCTCCCGCAAGGCCCAGACCCCGTACGCACCTTTAAGGACATGCTCTACCTGACTCAGGTGAGTCCTGCCACCGAGGGTGAGGCTTCTGCGGTGACCACGAAGTCATGAGGATTTTGAGGGCTTATGTGGTACCACATAGGTTTTGATTCTACTGACTTTAAGGAGTTTATTTTCTTCACTCTAACATGCTAACATGTAAGCTTTGAAGTGGTTAATTTTTAGTATTTGTTTCTTTTATAAGAATAGCTTATGAAATTCTAAAATAAAATGCGGATGAAAATGTTCCCTAGTTCAAGATTATTATAAAAGTTCAGTCAGTAAGACAAGGCTACTTCTCAAGGATAACACAGTGGAGCACAGGAGGGTCCTGAGAGAGCCCGGCATTATGTGGTGACCTGATTTACTACCATTTGCCTCTGTGATTCAGGGAGAAAACGACAGTTATATCAATAAACAGTGCTGTGTCGGATGGGTACTTCTATGGAACAATGAATGAACCTTGACTCCATGTATAAAAATTAATTTGATTAGCGATCAAAGAGTCAAATGTGGGCACTGGTAGTTTGGTTCAGTGTTAGAGCACTTGCCTAGCGTGTTTAAGGCCCGGGCTCCATCCTTAGCACCACCAAAAACAAGCAAAAGTAGGAGCTTCTGTATATTAAATACACCACTAAGAAACAGAAAAGGCAAGCCACAGATTGGGGACCAAGAGTCCTAATTCATGCATCTTTATTTTAGCTCTTTGTGGCAGTACTAGGGATCAGTTGCAGAGACTGTGCGTGTTAAGCAAGTGCTCTGTTACTGAGTTCCACCCATCTGATAAAGATATCCAGAGTGAAGAAGTTCTAGAAAACAAACAAGTTAGAAAACCTATTAAAAATGGACAGAAACCTTAAACAGGTGCTTTACCAGAAAGAAACCCAAATGGGTCAATAAATACATGAAAATATGCTTGCTTTTATTAACTAAAGCAGTGCCGGTTAAAGCTCTCCCAGCTCATGCTTGCAGCCATAGAGGGGCTAAAATGGAAAAGACTGACAGTACCAACGATTGATGAGGAGGAGAGATGGCTGGAACTTACAGGATTGTTTCCTGTTAGAATTCAGGTAAAAGAGAAGACTAGTCAAGGGGATAGAAAGCAAACTAGTCTTAACCACTCTGGAGGAGTGGTGGTGAGCGCTGCTTAGCAAGGGGACACAGGGCTTTCTGTTTATGCTCTATCCGAGGTGGCCAAAGAAGCCTGTGCATGTCACAAGATTCTGCATGCTACACTATGTACCTTACCAGGGCTGGCCTTGTACCTACTCTGTAGCCCACGGTGGCCTCAGATTCATAATCCTTCTGCCAGTGTGTGCTGCTGTGCCTGGCTCAGCTATGTGTTTAAATGGTTCTGTAGAGCTAGAGTTGAGAAACATAAAATTCACTTGTTTCAAGTGCACAGTTTCATGGCTTTTAGTATACTATTGGGGTTGTGCCCCTATTCTCATGGTCTCCTTTTAGAATATTTGTGTTACCCCAAAAAGGCCGGTGGTACCTGTTGAGCCACCCTCTTACCTGCCGCCAGCCCAGGGAAACACGTGTGCATGTGTCTCTCCGGCACTTCAGGCATCTGGAGTCTGCAGTGTGGCATCTGTCACCAAGCAGAAGGTTCCAGTGGGACGCTGTGTTGTCCCCGTTCTGTGCTGTGGTGTGGTTACATGTGTTTGGTTTCTAATCCGCTGATACAGGCTGTTCCCCACTCTGTACGTACTCGGGTGAATCTTTACGTGGATGTATGTCTTCTTTCTCAGGGGTAGGAAATACATGAATGGCAGTGCCAAGTGGTATGGGAAAATTATGCTTCACTGTTTCAGTTAGACCGCTGAACTGAATTTTAGGTATTTTCTTCTAAATGTTTCCATTTACTTGTTTTATTTGCCTATTTTCTGTGACAACACACAGGACTACATTAAAGTCACTCCTTATTTACCCTGTGTTTTGTCATTCTTATTTCAAGTTCTTACAGATGGTGAGAGCCAGATCCTGATCCTATCAGAAGTCTTTGTTAAACATGATCGCATTTTAATTTTTTCTGAAAGCATACAGTTTTTTGTCCAAATGCATGCTCATCAGTTTTCTCTTGTGTGAAATGCAAATACCTGGGTAGAGGCTGAAGGAGAAATCAGTGAGCTTAAAGGACCATCTTTTACAAGGCTATTCAAAGATAAAGGGAATCCTAACATCGCAGCAGTGGTCTCCTAAGTTAGGGGAGTGTCTTTGTTACTTTCTCATTGCTGAGACACAATACCTGACACCCACAACTGTGAGGAGGACAGGTTTATTTTGGCTCACAGTTTGTAGAGGATTTAGTCCATAGTCAGCTGGCTCCAAGGCAGGGTGGCGGGCAGAGGGGCATAGCAGAGGAGAAACAGCTCATGGCAGGGCAGACAGGAAGCAGAGAGAGAGAGATCAAGGGAAGAGGAGGGAGATAAATCCTTCCAGGCCACAACCCCAGTGACCCACCTCCTATGACCAGGCTCTATCTCCCAGCATCAAATTTAGCTGTAAACTCATCAGTGGACTAATACACTATGCATATCCTGCCCCCATGATCTAGTCCCCTCTGCAAAGCCCCACCTATGAGCACATGAGGCTTTGTGGGGACATCTAGATATAAGGCATAACAGGAGTTTTGCCAGGGTGATGGGTAGTTCAGGAAGTTACCAGGCACAGTGTTAAAGCTGCTGTCTGCCCCTTTTCGAGGGTTACAGTTCATCTTTTAAGCTTTTCACAGCCAGTATTCTGCAAAACTGTTTTGGCTTATAAAATAGGTTGTCCTTAGTCGTGTGTGTGTGTGTATGTGTGGGTGGACTTTTCAGCTGTTGTTTTCCTGTTGTCCTCTGTCCTTCCAGCTGTTCATTTTATCACTGTTGCTTTAGTCTCCTCAAGGACCTGACAGAAATAATCGTTCTTTTCTGAGCTCAGTCTGCCAGCTGCCTGACGAGGAGTGGGCGTGCTGCGGAGTTCCTCTGGGGCGGGTTTGCTGATGACAGGTTTTGTCAGAGGCCGGGCATGAGTTACCCCTCAGTGTGGCTCTGGCTGGCTTGTCCTGGTACATTTCTTGCTTCTGTCCTAGCGCTAACAGCGAAAGAGCTTGGGATTATGGCTTTCTGGTTTCACGTTCTGGATTTCTTTGACTGAATGGAGACAGGAAGTGCTGGGGTAAAGCACGTTGTTTTCCTGTGACTTGTGGCATTAAAGCCTCCATCTTGAATCTGTACCTGAGAATGAAGCCTCTGCTCCATCTGCCTGACCTTCTCCCACCTTGCTCCTTTCCTCATCTTGTCTCACAGCTCAGAGGAGCAGGGTGCTTGTATGTGCACCACTTTTAATTAGCAATAATCGAACCTTGGATGAACCTCATTGGCTATGATACTGCCCCTGCGAAAAGCTATGTGCATCACTTTTAAAGGCTTCCTGATAATTAACCTGGTGCTGTGACTGTTGGCAAAGTCTTGTCTGAGAAAGGTGAAGAGCTTCTTTCCATGTCAATTGATCCTGTCCTGTCTTCTCTTGTCTGATAGCACATGGAGGCTCTTTCCTCCTTAGTTCTGCTACTATTGCAGGAGTCTTGCCTCACTTTTCTAAATTATCTTGTCAGATTGTCCTCCGTAACCCCTGCTCAGGCACACTTCGGTGTCTTTGTCAAAGGACTCCGTTTCCTCTGTGACGGCTGTCTGATACACCTCTGAGTGCCCCATGTGTGGCTTGCCTCACCAGCCTGCTTCTTACTGGTGACTGGGACAGTAAGGTGGGTGGCCAGGAAGTTGGGTGGAGAGGAAGTTGAGTGGACAGGAAGTTGGGTGGACAGGAAGTTGGGTGGACAGGAAGTTAGGTAGACAGGAAGTTGGGTGGACAGGAAGTTAGGTAGACAGGAAGTTGGGTGGACGGGAAGTTAGGTGGACAGGAAGCTGGGTAGACAGGAAGTTGGGTGGACAGGAAGCTGGGCCGAAGCCAGTCTGTGCCAACCTTTAGCTTGTGGCCCCTGCTAGTACTTTCATTTCTTCCTCTTTTATTTCCTAAGCATCCTGATTGGGAGTGGCTTGAGAAACTTATTCCTCAGGGCCCGTTTTATCTCCTTATGTCATAGGTAACTCTGTCAGCCAATTTCAGAAAGAAGTTGGGTTGTTGGCCTTGGCAAGTGGCACCTGCTGCTGGTGATGGTCACTGGTTCAGTAAGCAGCACTGGGACGTGATATGAGAGCTGGGTCGTACTGAGCTTTAACGGTGGGGCATGGTGGGTGAAGAGGGATCACTCACAGAGCACCCGAGGTGAGGGAGTGGTTAGTGGCATGGGTTGGTGCATATCGGATCTGTTCATCCACAGTGCAGGATTTAGGCAGCCAGCTTTGACTGGGTGTCTGCTAAATGCCTTACCTTTGTGATGAATTGTTTTGGACCCTCCCTCCATCCCTCTGTCCCTTCATCCCTCCATCCCTCTGTCCCTCCATCCCTCCATCCCTCCACCCTTCCTTCACTGGGGACTGAACCTGGGACCTTTACACTGAGATGTATCCACTGCCCTTTTTAAATTTTTTATTTTGAGACGGGGCTCATTAAGCTGCTGAGTTGCCCAGACTGGGCTCAAACTTGTGATCCTCCTGCCTCAGCCTTCCAGAATGCTGGGCCAGGCTAGCTTTGCTCACTTCCTTGTGTGATTCTGACAGCCTCTCCAGACACCTGTATTGCTGTTCATATTTTTATATATGAGGAAATAGAGACTCAGAAAGATTAATATTTTATCCAAGGACTCAGAACAGCAAGGGGAACATGTTTTTTGCTTTAAACACGTGTCTAATATTCTGCTACTTCACAGCTGAGATAAGGGCCATCGTGTAATGACTGAGGTATTTGGTTGAATTATAACATTAATATCCAGCAATTAAGTAAAGCAGGCATCAGAAATTTAGCACATTAAGTAAGAGACTGATTAGAACACTAAAGAAAATGAATGAAGCCAAGAGTTAGTTCTTTGAAAAGATCAACATAGCTGACAAATGTTGTAGCTATGCTGGCCAAGGAAGGGGTGAAGATTCAGACGACTGGCCCAGGACTGGAAGAGTGAGCAGTGCAGCAAAGCTGGTAACCTAGATGAGGTGGAGAAATTGCTAGAGAGACAACCTAATTAAGAAGAAATGCAGGGCTGGGAATTTAGCTCAGTGGTTAGAGTGCTTGCCTAGCAAGCACGAGGCCCTGCACACACACACACACACACACACACACACACACACACACAAAAAAAAAAAAAAAAAAAAAAAAAAAAAAAAAAAAAAAAAAAAAAAAAAAAAAAAAAAAAAAAAAAAAAAAAAAAAAAAAAAAAAAAAAAAAAAAAAAAAAAAAAAAAAAAAAAAAAAAAAAAAAAAAAAAAAAAAAAAAAAAAAAAAAAAAAAAAAAAAAAAAAAAATTAAAAAAAAATTAAAAAAGAAGAAATACAGAATCTGAATGGACCTATGGCAGCTAACAAGATTTAGTAATCAAAAACTTCCCTAACAAAGAAAAGTTCAAGGCTAGGGAATTCTAAAAATATTTAAAGAATTGACACCAGTTATTTACTGACTTTTCAAAAAAAACAGGAGAGGGGTAGATACTTGCTGCCTCATTTTGTGAAGCCAATCTCAAGAAAAGCAGTTTACAGGCCAGTATTCCTTATGAAAATAGGAGAAATCCTCAACAAAACCCACCACACTGTAACAGCAAGGGGTAAGTGCTTGTTGCCACCGTGCACGGACTTACTGTCTTTGGGCAAAATTCACGCGGAAGGAGACAAGACACCACTCAGAAAGATCAATTAAGTTGTTTAATAACAATAAAGAAAGTAAGAGAAAAAAGGGAGAAACTCTAGGAAATCATAGCACTGAGCTACCGTTTGTCACTGGCAGTCCACAGGACGGGAGTTCATTCAAGCAGAGATCTTAACGTTTGCTGAGAGAAGCAGCAGTCATGTGGGGCTGGAGAAGGAGAAAACAGCAGCCCTTGTGGAGGCGGGACGAAGAACAGCAGCCCCCACTGACACACACAGAGAATTGTCAGCTATGCGAGGGAAAAAATATAGCCAGCTACGTGAGCGAAAGGCAGCCTTGAGGGCAAGAAACAAGGAACAAAAAGGGAGGAAGGGAGGGGGAGAGAGAGAACACCTGGGTGCTGCGCCCACCTGTATCTATATATGCTCCGACAAAAGAAGACTCTCTGCTAAATGAGTGTGCGCGTCTTTAACTCAGGCATTCACTCCGGGTCTGGCTAGAAGCTGGAATGTCGCCAGAGTGCATATCTAAGTGAATTCTTGTTGATAGTAAAGCTGTCCCTGCAAGGTTAGCCAGACCCTGCAGCAGCAGGTGCACACGGGAGTGGAGGTGTTAGACCTTTATCAGAACAGAGACCTTCGCACCGCCTCTTAAAACCATCTAATGAATATTACACACACGTAGGACGGCATGCCACGACCGAATGGCATTCACTCCAGGAAGGCAGTACTGGTTCAACAAATGAAAGTCAACCAGTGCAACACACCAGGATAGTACACTACAGGGAGAATAACCACAGACCATCTCAACAGGTGAAGAGAAAGCATTTGACAACACCTAACACCCTTTCATGATTAAAAAAACTCCCAACAAATTAGGAATAGAAAGAAGCTTCCTCAATTTGGTAAAGGGCATTTTTGAGAAACTCGCAGCTGATATCAGTTCTTGGGGTGAGAGACAGAAAGCTTCTCCCTCGAGTCAGGAAGAGTCCAGGCTGCCCTCTGGCTGGTTCTGCTCAGTGTGGTACAGGGTGCTGGCTAGCGGGGTTAGGCAAGAAAACGAAGTGAAAGGCAGCCAGATAGTAAGGAAGGAAGAAAATTATCCCTGCCTGCAGGTGACAAGTAGGAAACCCAAATTATCTGAAAACACTTCTGCAGAGTTACAGGACATAGGTCAGTATACAAATGCTAAACAATGAACAGTATGAAAATGTGATTCAGTAAAAAATACCATTGCCTAGAAAGAGAGAAGGGGGAAAAGCAGGAAGGGAAAAAAAGGAAAGAAAGGGGAAAGAGAATTCATGGAGAAATGTGAATAAACCTGCTGTAAATAGGGAGGGAGGGAACAGAGGGGCGGGGTGGGGAAGAGCGGGGAAAACCAAGATGCGTCATGTACAGGTACAAAATAAAGGCGATGAATGTAATCATTATATGTACTTTGTACCAATACATGTTCTTGGTTAAAAAAAATACCATTGATAATAGTGTCAAAAAGAATAAAATACAAATGTCCCTTGACTTACAATGAGGTTACATCAGGTAAGCCTATTGAGAATTGAAAATATCCTGAGTCAAACATGCATTTAACACAGCTGCCTACCGAACACCACTGCCTAGCAGCAGCCTGCTGTGCGAGTTGGTGTTGCCTTCCTGTTTACACGCCAGTTGGGCACTATGGTGGAGTGACGCTGCCTGCCATGGTGAGAGGGTATCATACTCCAGACCGTGAGTCCCAGAGCAGATCGAGTCTAAATTTAAAGTATGGTTTCTCTGAACATGGTGAACACCTATAATCCCAGCACCTGGGAAGCTGAGGCAGGAAGATTGCCTCGAGTTTGAGGCCAGTCTGGGCGACATAGCTCAAGGCTTGCTGAACTCCATAACAAGACCCTTCTCAAAAATAAACAGAATAATGGTAATTATTATTATAAAATAAAAAAATAACTTGGTTAGCTGATTATTAAAAAAATTTGAAATACAGTTCTACTGAATATGTATCACTTTTTGCACCGTCATCAAGTTGAAAAATCCTAAGTCAGATCATTGTGGGATCCCTCTGTACTTAATATATGACCCAGAGGCACAAGACTGTCACATTGAAATCTACCAAAAATGTTGGAGGAAATGAAAGAAATGAGAAGACATCCTGTGTTCATTGACTGGAAGATGACAGGATTCTCTAAATTGGGCTACAAAGTCAGTGCAATCTCTCAAAATTCCTGTTGCCTTCTTTTGAGATACAGACAGGTAGATCCTAGATCTTATGTGGAAAAGCAAGAATTATTGGAAACAGTCTTGAAAAAGAATAAAGTTGAAGAACTCCTATTCCTGCTTTAAAACTATTACAGAACTACAGTAATCGAGGCAGTGGCATCCTCACCTAGGGTTAGATGTAGGTTCAGTCAGTAGAACGGAGTCTAGAAATAGACACACATCTATGACTGATTGATTTAAAAAAACTAAGTGGTTTTCTTCTAATTGATGAATATATATACATACATATGAATGGTATAGAATGTGATGCACACATACACACACTGTAGAATGGCTAAATCAAGCTATTTAACATGTGTTACATACCTAGTCATTTTTTGTGGTGAGAAATTAGCTCTACTCTCTTAACAGTTTCCAAGCATATACAGCATCTTGTTCTTAGCTCAGGACCCTGTTGCAACGTGCTCTTCCTGTGTGACTGGAACTCCGCACCATCGTCTCTCTCCCTGGTCCCCCTGCCACGTCCACTGGTAACTGTTCTATGCTCTGCTTCTGTGAGTTCAACTTGTGTACATTCAGCACTCAAGTGAAATTATGCAGTGTTTCTCTTTCTGTGCTTGGCTTGTTTCACTTAAGGTAGCATCCTCCAGATGAATCCATATTGTCACGAATGACCAGGTATTCTTTATTTCCCAGACAGTGTACACCGTTCCTTGTGTATGTGTGCTGCTCCTCTGGTGACAGATGCTTAGGCGATGCCCTGTGCTGCCCACTGTGACCTGTGCTGTGCCGAGCATGGAACTGCAGGTGTCTCCTGAACATGCATATTTCATTTTTTTTGGACATAGACTCAGCAGAGGAACTGCTACAGCACATGATGCTCTATTTTTAATTTTCTGAGAAGCCTTCCTACACTTTTCTGTAACAGCTATAGTCATTTACATTCCCAAGTCAACAAAGTGGGGAAAGAAATAGTTTTTTCAATAAATGGCATTAGAACAGCCTGATATCAGTAAGCAAAAGAACAAATTGGGAGCTGTCTCTCATACCATATGCAGAATTAACTCAAGTTGTATCTAAGATCTAAATGTAAGAGCTAAAACTATAGAACTATTAAAGGAAAATGTAGGTATAAGTCTTTGTGACTTTTGATTAGGCAACAGTTTCTTAAATATGATACCTAAAGAATAAGCAACCTGAGAAAAAAATAGGTAAATTTTACTTTATCAAAGTGTAAAACTTTTGTATGCCAAAACATGCTATCAAGGAAGTAAAAAGAATATCCACACAATGGGAGAAAAAAGTTGCAAATCATATACATCTGGTAGGAATCCACTGACATGACTATATAAAGAACTTCTACAATTCAGTGGTAAAAAAGACAATTTTAAAAATGGTAAAGGCTTTGAATATGTATATGTATGTATATATTTTTTTGAGAGAGGATCTCACTATGTAGTTCAGGTTGACCTTGAACTCACTATGTAGCTCAGGTTGGTCTGGAACTCATAGTTATCCTCCTGCCTCAGCCTCCCGAGTGCTGAGATTACAGGCATGGGACACCATGCCCGGCAGAATAGATATTTCTTTAGAGAAAATGGCCAAGAAACACATGAAAAGTTGCTTAGCATCATTGTTCCTTAGGAAAATGCAAATTAGAATCATGGATAGCACGCACATCCACTAGGATTGTCTAGAATTTCTCTTTCAAAGGTAAACAAGTATCGGCACTAATGTGGAGAGGTTAGAACCCTCCTGACTGCCGGTGTGAATGTACAACAGCTCATGTGCTGTGTGCTGTGTGTTCCTCAGAACATCAGGTGTGTATTCGCCATGCCCAGCCATTCTACTCCTAGGCATATACTCAAGAAATTCAGAACCTATGTTCACACAAAGACATGTGCACGGTGTTCATAGATCCATTTTTCATAGTGGCCAAAAAGTAGAAATAGCCCAAAGGTTCACCAACCCGAATGGATAAACCAAAGATGGCCGCCCATAGGGTGAAATAGTTTTCAGGAAGTGAAAGGAATCAGTGCTGATGCATGCTACAGTGGAAATGAATCTGGAAAACATGCTAGTGAGAGAAGCAAGACACAAAAGCCGCTTACTGAACCATTCCATTTATATGAAGTGTTCAGAGCAGGTAAATCCAGAGACAGGAAGTAGAATTGTGATTTCCGGAATCTGGAGAGAGGGGCAAATAGAGGGTGACTGCTAAGTGGTATGGTATTTCTTTTTGAGGTGATGAAAATATTCTGGAAATTAATTATGGAAAGATTTTTACAACCTATAAGTACCCTAAAAACCAATGAGTTATAAATGTTAAAAGGGCAAATTATATGTGATAAGTGATATATATTTCAGTTTAAAAAACTGCTTTACTGGAAGATTCTTTTTTTTAATTTTTGGAAGATTCTTTATCAAGACAATAAAATATGTAAAAACTGGAAGAATCTAATCATGGGGCTGCTGTTAGTTTCAAGGGTGGGGTCTGTTTCTGAAACAGGCAGTGCAGTCCAGTCCTTTCACCGTGGAGCAAGGGCGTGGGATTTGGAAGACAGCTGGCCACTTCCATCAAGTGGTAGAGCTGGCCTTGGGGTGCAGGCCTTGGAGTTCTGGCCCAGCTCCTCTTCACCATCCCATCTGTCCCTTCAAGGAGACTGATTTCGTGAGTGCAGTCAAGCAAGCTGCTGCAGGTGGCATATTTTAAAAACTGAAGTAAGATGCGTCTGCTCACAGTGGGGCTGCGTAATGTAGGAAGTGACTAAGCGTCTATATTTGTTATAGTCAAGACTGTCCTTCTAGGAAAAGGCACATTGTGTAAATACAGGGACATTTCCTAAAGGGAACAGAGCGGCTCCAGGGCTTTTCTAAGGAACTATGATTGTGCAACATCTCTTTAAAAGTGTAGCGGGCAGCAGGTGCTGCACATTTATGGCCAATGGTGCATGTGTTCCTTGTGTTTTTGTCACTGAAACAAATACCTGAGATGATCAACTGACACCGAGAGAAAGGTTATTTTGGCTCACGGTTTTAGAGATTTCAGTCCATAATCCACTGGCTCCACACCTGGATTATGGCTCAGGCATGGCAGTGCATTATGGTGGGAGTGTGACAGGGCCACTTGGGAAATGCAAGAGAGAAGAGACCCTCCTGTGTCCTGGGCCCCACTGCTTGAGGTTTGTAGTACCTCCCAGCAGTGCCAAGCTGGGGCCCAGCCTTCACCAGTGGACCTTTGGGAGACACATCCTTTGTCCTCCATCACCTGTAAACTCAGCCTCCTTCAGTCTCAGGATGTGGCCGGATGCATTCACATTCTTTGCCATGGCATAACAAGTGCGCCCTCGGTTCCGTTCCCAGCAGCACCCCCATCTCTGTCAGAAACTCCTCAGCACAGCCCGTGCCATTCTCATTCCCGACAGCATTCTGAGCCTCCCCAGAGTTACCTGTTACACTCTGTGTGCAGCATCCTAAGCCTTTCCTAGCCTGTTCCTCCAGACTTTCCCCAATTCCTCCTGCAAACCTGTTCTACAGGTTGCTCCATGTCACGTGTGGCAATGACTGTGGCCCTTCTCAGTGCCAATTTCCTGCATTGATCACATTTCTGTCCCAATAATAAGTGAGATAATTGGCTGTTACAGTTTATATCTCCATGCCCCCTCCCACCATGCACTCAGAGGTGGGGCTTGGGGAGGGTGAGTGAATCCTGGGGCTCACGGCTGGCTTGCAGTGAGGAGGGGGGTCTGGTTACAGAGGTGGTCACAGGGATTGTGACCAGGAAAGGTGCATCTCCCTCCCCAGCTCCTCCCTTCTCTCTCTGCTGCCTGGTAGCCATGAGGTGAACAGCTCTCCTCCACCAGGCCCTTTCACCACTCCTTCCTTGTCTTGCAGCTGGCCAATGATAAGCTGAATAAACCTCTTCTCCTTTAAGTTTCAGGTGGCTGTGTCTCAGCCACCAGAAAGTTTATAAACAGAAGGTTGATTTGGGCTCACAGTTGTAGAGGTTCCAGTCATGGTGAGCTGGCCGAGTTGCTTTGAGCCTGTGAGGAGCCACACAGCCTGGCGGGTGGCTCACCTCACAGCCAGAAAATGAAAGAGAGATGAGCCTGGGGCCATGTCCCTGTGAGGGCACAGCTCTCGTGTCCTAAAGGCCTGCTAGCAGGCCCCACCTCTCGGCGCTTCCTCTGCTTCCCAAGAGCATCAGGCTGAGACGAAGCCTTGGACACAGGGGCTTCTCAGTTACCCAACACACAGCAGTGCACATCAGTCTGGCCCCGGACTGGCCCCGCTGGCTTTGGTAAACTCAGGTCTCTGCTAGTGGTGCGCTGTTGTCCCTGGGTGGTGGGTACAGGACCTCCCTGTGGCCCGGAGCCCTCTGGCAGCTCAGTTCTTGTCCCTCTGCTGATTTCAGGCATGGCAGGTTCCTGGTGAGGGCCAGCCTGGTGTCCTTTCCTCCATGGCCATCAAAGGTTAGGGGTCCTACTTACATTGCAAAAAATTTTAAAGTATGCAAATTCAAAGGGACTAATGATATTTATCATTAACCAGATAAGTTAAATTATAGTAAGGAAATTAACATTACAGTGGATGTATAGAAATACACGTATATGTTACAAAAACTAGTATAATTTAGGTACTGAAACTCAAATATTGTTTGAGTTTAAGGCTGGCAGCTTGCTTCTTGTTTCCCTTTCTGAGAACGTCTGGCCTTGGCCTGTGGAAGGTTGCGTCCTGACGTCCTTGTTAGTGGCCCATCCCTGTCAGCGGTTCCGACGGTCTCTGGGGTATCATGGTGCTGGAGGAGGGCCGTGGGGTGTAGTCCTATCGTGGTCACATATGCATACTTTTTCCCTCCTGGGTGAAGATCCAGGCTCTGCTCTCACCGTTCTGCTCTCTGACTGAAACTTCCTCAGCCTCGGCCGTCTCTCTGGGTTCTCCTTGGGACCCACTCATGAGCCGTCCTGACCACAGCTCCTGGTGCAGAGCCCTGAACCCTGGCATCAGTGACAGCAGCTGTAAGTGGCTGGCTCCGCAGTGACAATGGAAAGGATTAGGGGTCCTGTGGGAAGTTCTTGGGGCCCCTTAAAGAAGAACTAAATCACCTGTCTCATTGCTGCAGTCCATTAGCTGTTCTGCTAGAATTGTGGAGTTATATGTGTAAGAAATTCTACTTTGCTGAGTGTGGGGGGGCACATCTGTAATCCCAGCACTTGGGAGGCTGAGGCAGGATTTCCATGAGGTCAAGACCAGCCTGGGCTACATAGTGAGTTCAAGGCCAGCCCGAACCACATAGCAACACCCTGTCTCAAAAATAAACCAACCAACCAATCAAAAAAAAAAAAAAAAAAAGAAAAGAAACTCTACTTTATAAAAGTAATGATATAAAAATAATGTTTGACTAGACCAAAGGGCTAGACATGGAATATGTCAGATGCACAAAGTTATTTTTCCTGTAGGTTTTTTTTAATAAAAAATTTTAAAAATAGCTATGAATCTATTAGTCAAATCCAGTATTAGAAAAAACAACCAATGTTTGACTACATAGGCCATTTGCTCTGGAATAGTACTCTTTGTTTTCCTTCATTTCCTACACTATTAGCAAAGAACCTTTAACATGGTCCTGTTTCCTTTGTCACCCTTTGTTTTTGTTTTTGAGACAGGATCTTGGTGTGTAGCCCAGGCTGACCTTGAATATGTGGCAATCCTTCTGCCTCATCCTCCTGAGTGCTGGGATTACAGGCGTGCGCCAGCACACCTAGCTGTCACTCAGTGTTACAATAGAGCAAGTACCAACCCTCCCAGACAGACCTGCTGTTACAACAGCGGTTGTCACTCCCTGCAGCTAGCTCCATACCCAGTGTAATAATGGTATTCCTCTTTCTAATCAAATTCCCTAGTTCCCCAGTTTATCCAGTTTTCTGTAAAGACAAAACCCCTCATGCCTGTACTTCCCTCAGCTCTAGATGGCCTAGTCATAAAATAATGCCTGTTTGTGTGGCTGTCTCTCCCCCATCAGGTGATGCAGGCCCAGTGTGTCAAAACTGAAACCGAGTTCTACCGCCGCAGCCGCAGCGAGGTAGTGGCTGGCGAGGGCCACACCATGGGGGCGCTCTACTGGCAGCTGAATGACATCTGGCAGGCTCCTTCCTGGGCCTCTTTAGGTAAGAGCCTCAGCATCCGCTCTATGAGAGAGAAGCAAGAGCCAGGGGAGAGGGACTGAGAATGCACTGAGCTTGAAGGGCCAGGTGAACCAAGGCAGAGCTGGGGCCCAAGAGGCTGTTGGAACTGGCCGTGTGACCCATAGTCCCCTCTCTTGTCAGCAGTGTCTCCTTGAACCCTGGCAGTGATGTATTAGTTAGCTTCCCATCAATGGGATGTGGTAGTTGACACCCAAAATGTAAAGGAGGAGAGGGTCAGTCTGACTCACAGTTTCAGGGGTTCAGTCCATGGCCTACTGGCTCCAAGGCAGAACTATCATGGCAGAAGGGCATGTGGAGGAAAGTTGCTCATGTCATGACAGCCGGGAAACAAAGCAGGGGAACAGTGCCGGAGAGTAAGGAGCCAAGGACCAAATATATACCCCAAGGTCACACCTGTAGCTCACCCAGACACACCCAGGGTGTGCCTCTCCGGTCTCCAGGGCGGCTCCCCAGCCGGTCAGTAGACAGCTCACCCTGACCCACACAGGGGCTATGAGCACTGTGTGTGAAGTCCCAGAAGGCCAGGAAGGGACAGTTATCACAGTCATGTGTCTTGCAATCATTGCCCGAGAATTTAAATTTATTTAAGAGTATTCCCAGGGTCAAGGGGGTATGAATGTGAACATCCCTTCTTCAGTGTAGGGAGATTCTGCCCAGGGGAAGATTGGCCCACTTAGCTGCTAAGGGTTCCTTCCTCTGCCTCCGTTAGTCTGTAAGGTCATCTTGATCTTGGGGCAGGTGGGTAGTAGAGTCAGATCCAGCCCATCAGCTGGTTGAGCTGGTGACCTTCCTGGCTCACTAGCAGCAGCTGAAAGACCAGTGTGGAGCTTGTAGTTTGAGCGTTCCCATCTATTTGGGTACAGTTAGCAAAATGAAGGAGTAATAATGAGTGGCCTTCCCTGGAGGTGATTTGAGGGAAGGTTCAGATAGTAATAAAAACAATAGCTTTGGGTCAAAAATGAGGGAAGGCCA
>PVJO010008400.1:0-75632 GCA_004026905.1 Hystrix cristata | reverse complement strand
TGGAGTACTACACTGCCATAAAAAAGGACAAACTAGAGTCATTCATATATAAATGGATGTTCCTTGAGAACATACTCTTAAGTGAAATAAATCAGACACTCATGAGCACACATCGAATTGTTTCTCTGATATGAGAAACCATAACTGTAAATAAGGACAAAGAGGTGTAATAGATATTATATAAAAGTAGGATGGTGTGCAGAGGAGAGGAGTACTAGAAGGAAAGAAGGGGAAAAGCAGAAAGGCAACAGGGGAAAGAGAGGGGAATGGGAAAATATGGAAAATGATGAATGAACCTGCTGTAAATAGGGAGGGAGGGTGCAGAGGGGAGGGGCAGGGGAGAGGGGGGAGAACCAAGATACACCATGTATAGGTACAGAATAAATGTAACGAATGTGACCATTGTATGTAGAATGTACCAATACATGTTCTTGGTTTAAAATAAAATTAAAATTTAAAAAAAAGTGTAATGCGGTAAGACTCTGTTAGCCATTGTATGGAATTTGGCTTTTACTAAAGCAAATGCGAGATACTGGGGAACTTAGAGAGGCATGACCAGCAGCATTCTGGTTTCTGTGTTTAGAAAAGACTCAGGAGAGCAAGGGGAGGAGTAAGACGACCATTAATTGGCTGCTGAAATGACCAAGGGATGTATGACAATAAGCAGGACCGAGAATTAGAAATGTGAGAATTGGTCAGATTTTCAATATTTATTGAAGATAAGGTCTACAGAATAAGTAAAGACATTTATAAGGCTAACTCACGTATGTTTATAAATGTAAAATACCTGACTAAATTATCAGTAATTCAGCATTGTGTAAAAAAATACACCATAGGCTGCCTGCCATGTTGGCCTAGTAGTTTCTATTGGATCGATATACCCAAAGGTAACTATAAACTCCAGACTAAATATAAAACAACTACCTGAAGATACTGGAAATGATAGGCAGATACTGGAAGGGAGTCAACATTCGGAAAAATTAAACAGATGGGTTCAGTTGCTTGTTATTAAGGTGTTTAGTCTGAGCACAGAGTCTAGTCTGGGTCTCAGGGTAACTAAATGGAAAACCTGTTTTTGCTGGACTGAAAATTCTGAGAACAGAGTTCAGGGCAAATGCAACTCAAGGAAAGTAAAGCAGAGTATTTTACAAAATTCTGAAAGTAAAAGATGCCTCAAATTCTGTACATAAACTCTGTTCAAATTTCTGGCTGGTCCCTAGTCACACATCTACAGTACAGACTTCAAATTATCTCATTTAGCTTTAAACAAAAAAAGTGGGATTTCATCTATTGCCAACTACAAGAGAAACAAGTTTGCACAGAGTCTAGCCAATTTAATTGCCTCATTAAAATTGTATTAATACACTCTGAAGAAACATAACAGATTACAGAGTTTCAATAAATTATCATTCACTGTATCCAAAATTCAAGTGAAAATTACTTGACAAACAAATAAAGAGAAAAACATGACCCATTCTAAAGAGAATAGATAATCAAGAGAGACCAGCTTGACATTAATCATAAAATTATCAGAAAAAATATTTTAAATTATCTTTTAAAACTATCTCAAGAACAGGAATGAAAATGTGCTCATAATGAATGAAAGATAGAAAATGTCAATGGGAAAATAGACACTATTTTTTAAAAGGAAGTTTACTAACTTTTGAAGATATGGTATGTAATGAAACATTAATACGATCAGTTTAAAAGTAGAATAACAATGACCAAAGTATGAATGAGCTTGGCAAAAGTTCATTAGCAATGATCCATTCCCAAGAAGAGGGAATTAAATGGACCACTATTAAAGATAAACACAGGCTTATGGACAAGTAGAGCATTATTTAAAAAAAAAATCTAAAATGTACTTAACTGGCATCCCAGAAGAAGAGATAACGAGGCAGAAAACACAGTTGATGAAATAAAGATCCAAAATTATTTGAAAGACATAAATTTACAAATTCAAGAAAGTCATAAGGACAAATTTAAAGGCAACACATCTAAATACATCATTGTCAAATGGTTAAAAAAACAATGATAAAAGAAAAAATATTGAAAGCAACCCAAGAAAATCAATGTACTACCTACAGGGGACAATTAGTGGAATGACACTTGACTTAATCAGAAATGATGGGAGTCAGAAGAGAAGGAAACATCTTCAAATACTAAGGGTAGAAAGAAACTGTCAGACAAAAATTCTCAATTGAATGTGGTAAAAATATTCATCATGACCAACTACTTCTTAGCCTAGGATAGCAAGGATGGTTCACTCTCAGAAATGTATAAGGCAATTAAGCATATCAAGCTATTGAAGAAGAATGTAGAGCTATTTCAGTAGGTGCCTGTTATGGTTCAGATCTAAAATGCCTCCCCCCAGCATCTCATGGGTTTGGAAGGTAACTGGATCATCAGCTGAATGTGCTGCTAGGAGGAAGGGCCTGGTGGTAGTGAGGTCACTGTGGTGTTATCTGGAAGGGTGTGTTTTTTTCAGAGGCTCCTCTTTCCTTTTCTTTCTGCTTCCTGGTCCCTGCAGCATGAGCGGCTTCCCTTCCACCATGTTGCTTCTGCTTTGGCACTGCTGACCAGGGACTGAACACACTGAAACTGTGAGCCAAAATAAACTTCTCATACTTTAAACTGAGGGTGTCAGGTAATTTATGCCAGTAATCAGAAAGCTAACACAATGCAGAAAAAAAAAAAACTATAAAATTCAACATCTGATCCAAGTAAAACCCTTGGCAAGCTAAAAACAGAAAGAAAACTTTTTTGACCAAATAAAAACAAAAGTAAGCAAATCCATGCTTAGTGTAAAATGTTAGAAAACTCACATGGAAAAAGACCAATAGCACTAATCTTTTCCAAGATTCTTTAAAGGAACCCTCGAATAAACAAAGAGAAATACCAAATTTAAAGTAAAACTTCAGAGTCTCCATGTCAATGTCAAGGAAAAGACTAAAATAAGGACTTTCTGTAAGAGAAGAAACACAGTCACAATTTGAGGACAACATGGTTATCTATAAGTAAAAAGAGACTATATAGGAAACTATTATAATTTGATACAATGTGAATGAAAGTCAGTATACAAAAGTAAATATTATGAGAAAGGTGTATATTTTTCTGCCTTTTGGTGAAGCAAACAGTCCCAGTATAATTTCTGGAGTGATCTGTTCTTTCCTCTGCTTAATTGTAAATTTCCCTTATGATGTTCTGAGGCCCCGATGTGTCTCATGTGTTACTGGACTCTAGGGTATTAAAAACCAAAATGTCCAAGAATGTTAAATATTGTTGTGATGTGGTTACTGTATAATTCTCACAAACTGACAAATATACTGAAATTATTATAGCCACTTAGAGAGCAATCAAGCAGTATCATGTTAAGTTGAAAAAGGGCATACTTTCTTACACAGTGACTTCACTTCTAGGCTTATAACCAAGAAAAAAGTCTCATACATGTACATGACAGAAACTGCACATTGTTATTAAAAAAAAAAAACAAGAAGAAACCCAAATGTTCACCAATATAAAAAATGCCTAACAGTATGGTTTTATGTTGGAAGACTGCAGATTAGCTAAAATCAATGAACCTGATCTACAATATCAAGGGAGATGAAGCTCAAAAAGAATGTGATAAGGAAAACATGCAAAGGGATACCACTTGTGTTAATGAAAAGATGCAAGGTATAACATATTACTGTAGTTGCACATATATGAGGTATTATCATCATCTTTTAGGGTGAAAAGAGAGAGATAAAGGCATTTAATAATTTGTTTAAATAATCTGAAGTAAATATTACAGGTTGTTAACTCTTGCTTGTTTTAGGTAATACACAGTTATATATTCTAAATTAAATAATCTCTAAGTAGCTTTTAATCTGAATTTGATTCTTTACAGCAGACATACTATCTTGAGCACCAGGCCCAGTAAGCCCCAGTATCCTATACTGGGCTGCGTCACATACTCACATTACTGCCCTGTCCCTTCTAGGCACTTCATTTTTTAAAATCTGGCTTCTAGTTAAAAGAAAGGAGAATCTAAAATTTTAATTTTTATAATTAAAACATTCTTAAAGTATTTATTTGTTATTTCTTCACTTGGATTTAAGTGAAGTTAACTTCTACTTCTAGTAGAAGTTAAAAGCTTAAATTGTAGAGTCAGTGAATTGGGCATTTGAAAGTTATCTGTATCACTTACCATCTCTGTAACCCTGAGCAGGTTATTTAGACTTTCTAGTCCTAAATTCCCTCATGTGTAAGGTGACAATAAGCATTTTCTCTCTCACAAAGAAATGGTTTAGATAACACACAGTAAGCCTTCAAATGTTTACGCTGACCAGGGACGCAGCTCAGCAGGAGAGTACTGGCTTAGTGGAGTACTTGGCTTAGTACTGGGTTTGATCCCAGCACCACACACACACAAAATATTTAATATTTATCATTATTATTGTTAGTAGTTTAGGTTATAATCTAACAATCTGTGCTATTTTAAAGTGATTATCGGTTTATGTGTAAAATGGATAAGGAAAGAATGATTAGTTATCTTAAATCAGGTAGATAAATTTTATATTTATTTCTTTAGAACTTTAAAATTATACTTATAATAAGATCCTATAATAGTTTATTATGTTTATGCAATAATCAATTTAGTGCCAAACTAATTAGTGAATTTGGCATCCTCTAAAAGAGGCTGAAATCAAAGTGACTTGATTAAATTTTTTATTCTCAATCAGCTGTGTTTGCTGAAAATATGACTAGCAAGAGATGAAATGGAAGAGGGTTTGCAGTTGCAAGCATATGTACATGTAATTCTTCTGAGCTGGAAGGAGTTTGATTTTTTTTCTTGCCATATTACAATAGAACACATTGTAAAAGTAAACAAGTATTTAGGGAAGATTCTTGGATACTGCTTTATAAATTACTTTCCAGATGTTCCACTTACTCACAAAACGGTCCTTGAACTTATTCCTTAATTTTTGTTGTCGGAAACACCTGGAAAGCCTAAAATAAAGGAAATAACTGGGAAGATTCGCAAGTCATATCAAATAAAGGAAGTAATTAGAAAGTCTCTAAAATAAAGGAAGTAACTGAGAAGATTTATGTCATATCAAAATGCATCATTCAATTTTTTTCCAGCCAGGTAGACTGAACATTTAAGGGTTAAAGATGTGAGTGACAGTCCCATAACTATTACTCTGATCTTGATGAAATCTTTACAGGCTGGAGATTTTTCCTTCCATATTCTCCCTTTCCCTCCTGCCCTGTGTCCCTGCTCCCGTCCTCCCTTCTTTTTCTCCTTAGCTTTTTTTCCACTTTCTGCCAGTCATCTTAGGTTCTCTATCTACAACTTGTGAGGATGAATTATAAAAAGATTACAAAGGGATTCAATTGATGGTGGTATTTTGCATGTGATCAAATTTCCTCAACTAATGAAAAGAATTTAGTTCACACTACATTTGCAAACTGTGGTACCATTTGGGATGGTTTTCTTACTGAGAGGTCAATAGCTGTAAGAATACTCCAGGGCTGTGGGAAAAGAGTGAATCAAAGGCTAAGAGTTGGACTCTGGTATGAATTTCACATTATTTCCTCAACTTTACCATTCTTATTCCTTTCCTATTTGGCCTCTCTCACTCCTTTATCCATCTCTTTCATTGAGATCCAATTATGTATAACCAGTACAAATATCAAAAGTAACACTTAATGAAAATAGATTTTTAATGACCTAGTCCTGTGACTTCTTAAATTTAAATCGCCAAAGCACAGTAATTCACAGGGATTCCAACGTAACTGCAATAAACACAATCTTCCACAAAAGTCTGCATCAGAAAGGAGTCACCTGCTTCAATAACCAAGAGTACATTGTATTCAGTTACTATTTCTGTTTCTTCAAAATGTCATACTGAATAATAGTAAAGTAAATATAGAACATATGACTTAGAGGGGAAGAAAGTGCTCAGCTTCATCATCTTCGCTACTATTCAGGGCAGTTCAGTGTATCTGTGGGAAGCCTCCGGATTTCTATGTATTAGAGCTGTCCATGCTCATGTTCTTGCTTAAGAAAAAAATCTTTGTTGGACTTGCTAACGGACTGTAAACGTGGAAGAGGAAGTTCATCCTCTATAATGAAGTAATAAGGAATCAAACATTAGATATTAATAGCCTGGCCTTTCCTGGAGGCTCTTGAAAGTAGTAATTAGGTTCAGTATTTCAGATATAAATATTGATAGAATAAGCAATTCCAAAATGTTTGTTCAAGAGTTGAAGACAGAAGCTGAATAAAAAAGTATTAGACATACTTTTAGAGCATTAGTTCTCAAACTTGACTGCACGTAGGAATTGCTTGAGAAAAATTTAAAGTGATTGTTGCTTGGGTTGATTCCTTGAGAGTTTGACTTTACTGGCTCATATTACAGGCTGGAAATGAAATTTTTCAAAGCTCTTTGGATTTTGATGTGCACTCAGGGTGGAGAAGCGCTGATCTACGGATCAAGGCAGTGAGTTGAGGAAAGGGCGTGAAACCCTGTGACTCAAAGTTTGATCCAAAGACCAGTGGTGTCTGTGTCTTCCAGGAACTTGCTAAAAATGTAGATTTTTCAGGCTTCACCCCAGTGTAAGGGAATTTTCTGAGTGGGAAGAAAGTTTTCCCCATTATAGTTACCAGAAACAATGGTTCTTATCTCCAGCTGCATTTCTGAATCTACGCGGAGTGCTTTCAAAATGTACTCGTCCTACATCAGATAGAGTGAATTAGAATTTCTAGGGGTGCAGCCCCAACACTGGCATATTTTAAATCTGTGCAGTGGATTTTAATGTGCAGCTAGTTTTGAGAATCACCACAGATGAATTCTAAGTTCGCTAATTCCTATATATCACTGTCTTATTTAATCCAAATATAGTGCGGCCAGTCATTTTGTCTTCCTAGAGGACTGTTATCAATTACTTCATTTAATAATATATTAACCTGCATTATAAGAGCCATTAAATATTTAGTGCATGGTAGCTTGGTATTCATTTCAGTTCCTCCCTATTTTAACAGTTGATTACCTACATAACAAAGGAAGTAATGGCAGGCATATAGAATAGTATGGTAATGCAAAAGTAAAACTAGCATTTTATTTATGAAACAGAACATCTCATTTCCTACTGTTTTTACCTTGTCATGTCTTTAGACAAGCATAAAACTTCACTTGGACTAAGTACCTCCTAGCCGAGCAGTATGGAGAGAGGTTTGCAAGGTATAGATGGGCAGGAGAAATCAGCCGCTATGAAAGAGCCACAAAATAGGTAAGAGTCCAACGCAATTTTCTGGCTGAGGAGCCCAAGTCACTTTTCAGGGAGGATGATACACACGGATTGCATATTGGTCTTCAAACATGAGTTGAAAGGACTCAGAAATCAAATAACTAAGTGAAGTGACTGAGCATACAACTTAGCTGAAACAAAACAGCATTCGTCTCAAATAAAACGAGCAGGCTTTACTCTAAATCACTGCTGAGGAGTTCTTTTTTTTTAATTCCACAAAGTATAAAAAAAAAGGATAATACATAAAATTTCCTCTAAAACAGTTTTTATTCCCTCTTGAAAAAAAAAATGCACAGAATTTCATTGCAAATTGAATTAGGTTATGACCAAAGAAGTCTCCTGTTTAATTCCTCAGGTTTCTTCAACCTATCAGGAAATATTTGTCCTTTAAGTGGTAGGTGCAAAGATTACTTGAATAAGACATTATTCATATATTTTTCCTTTTAGTCATATATTTTTCATAATAGGATTTTCAAGTACAAAGATAAAAATGAATGTCATCAAAATCAGGTAGACTTTGAGATTCTGTGCTTCTCTGCTAGGAAAAGGTGTATCCAGATCACCAGAAGACTTCTTTAAGACTGACCTTCTAGGATGAACACAGGCCTTTGAATACTGATGATTTAATGTTAAATTTATGTCATTAGGTAAAATCAACATAAAATTTGAAAGACCTTAGGCTACAAATGCTTAAAAAATCTTTTCTATTTCTTAGACCAAATCTTTAAGTTAAATGAGAATCTTTAATGGCCTGTGAAGAAACTCTGTGATAGGATTGTACCTAAATAGAAAACCATTATATATTTATGATTAAATGCTTAATAAATGATGACCTGTTTAACTGAGAACAATCCAATTGGGTGAACATTATAAATCTTTTTCATAAATCTTCACTGAAACACTGCCTTCCTGGCATTTGTAAATCTTAGAAGCAAATCACACAGGCAAATAACAATGGTCTTCGACAGGTGTGGAGAATGTAACCATCAGTTTAAAGAAGTAGTTGTTTTATCCATCACATGATTATAGTTTGTTTTGTTATTTTACAGTTTTTATACTAAGTAGAACAGTCTGCATCCATTTACTCTTACTGTACATTTTTATTAAAAAAGAATGTATAGTCAAACATTTAAGGGATATAATTATGAACCATATTAAGGGTAGAGAAAATTGCACAGCATTGATACTGATTATAGAATAACTTTTAGAAGAACTACCTGTACTGTCTCAGGCCAAGTACCTCACTGTTACGGGCTGATGCCCTATCTTTAAAATAAGAAGTTTTGGCAAAATGTACTTTAAGGTCATTTTCAATTCTTGCCATACTCTGTGATTTTAATTCTATCTTAGACATGATGTAGTATGAATAATAAATAGGATAACAGATTTAAATTTTGAAGTTTTGTTTCAGGAATACTTACAGTTAAGGCTGGTGGTCCTGGAGGTCCTGTATCTCCCTAAAATAGATGAGAGGAAAGTTAAAATTATAAATAGGCCCCTGGTAAACATTATTTATAAATTTCTGAGTGAACAGAAGCAATATCTGTAGGTAATCTTGAAGGACAGAAAAATAGTTTGTCTTGATAAAAGGTCCATGCATAATAAGAAATTTATGTGCCTTTCATCTCTCATGATATAAAAATTGCCTGTGCACCTTTGTGTTTTTTTTTTCAGTAGCAGAACTTGTTCTGAAAAGCTAAAATAATCTTATTTTCTCTTCTTTTGACTACTAATCCAAAATTAGAATAAAAATCTTTTCAAAGATGGTTACTTGCCAGTAGAGCAGCTGGGAAGTGTCACAGTCACAGATAATTTTTCTGACAAAGTTAGGATGAGGATCAGCAGAAATAATAAGTGGATCTCCCCACTTCATGCCTCCCAGCTGCAAGAAATGGTTCCCATGACCTCTCCTAAGCTCTGCTGAATCAGCACTGTCTTTGCCATCAACTGGAAGAGGCTCGGCCTATATCAATGTATTTGTGAATGCTGAAATTGCTTTGCTGACCCCTGTTAATACAAATTCCCAGGGGTTATGTTGACAAACTACTCAAAATCTTTAAAAAATGGCTGAAGGTTCACTACTTCCAATTTCTTTGTCACTCCTATGACCTATTGTCTCAAGAACTCTATTGCACAAGCATTCTGTGACTAAGAACCGGCATCCTGGATATGACTCTTGTTTAGTTGAACAATACAGAGTCCATGTGTCCATGCTGCATGGCACGGACTCTGGGACACTATACTCTCCTATCGAGGTACCTTTAGGACTTTTCTCATCAAATTTAGCTACCTTCGAAGTGAAGATGCAGCACTGTGTATTATTTTTTGGGACAAGTGAATTGTTTAGGTACACTGGTATAGTTCAAATAGTAGCTAAGGAACACTACAGTAGTGTAAATCAGTTACGAGATTTGCAAGAACACTTTTAATGTACAGATTAATATTTTAACAGACAAGGATTTCTGAATGTGTTCAGAGGGGAGAGCAAAATACAGTGCAATGCACATACGCATACACAATTTCCACCACATTGGAGTCACTTAACGAATTTATTCAACACAACATTTTTTGATACATGCATTTTATTATTTTCTATCTTAAAAACACTCTCAATTGTATAAATGAGCAGATTAGGGACATATCTTCAATGCAATAAAAATGAGAAAATTGATTTAGCTCAATGCACGTGTTTTTTAAGCCTCCTTCTTTCATTCATCGTATCTTCCTAATGCATCTTTCTTCATTCATCCAAAGTCTGTTTGATATTTTATCTTATGCTTGTTGATACAACCAAGTAACTCATTTCTGAGATTAAGTGATATTATAAATTAATAAATCACTTTTTAATGTCAAAAACTTGGTGAATGCTAAATTCTAAATATCCTTGGGGTCCTGGGGCTCAAAATATAGTTCGAGTATAAAAACCATAGCTAAGATATTATATCAAATTTTTGTCAAAGAGAACATAGTAAATCAATGTAATTCTTGCTTTTACTATTGTATTCCTTGTCTTTTCAAGGTTACTGCCAATATGTCATCATGAAATAGCATGTTGGAAAAAGTGGCAGGAAATAGAGCATTCAGACAGAGACTCTGAGATAGAGTTCACCTCCTCCCCTAACAAGGCCACCTGTTCCCCATTACTGCAGCAGCTCGGTAGCTGAGTTCCCCACCACCACAGGGCACCTTTGCTAATTTTGTGATTGAATACTGCGTGCCGGTAAGCAGGGGCGAGAAAAGGGAAATCTTCTAAATACAAGTTAATGTCAACTAGCAACAGTGCACTTTGTCTCTTCAAACTAATTAATGAACCAAGAGGCTCTTCTTGCTCAGACACTTTTACCCGAACAGCCTTTGGTTAATTTCAAAACATTTTTGGCAATTAGATGGTATCAACAAGAAATCACTGCATAGATTTTTGTGGTGTTAAGAAAAGATTGGCACATTTTTGGGTAAATACATTACCTTTTCTCCTTTTGGGCCAGGTGGACCACGAGGACCTAAGTCACCTTTCATACCCTGGAAAAAGAAAATAACCAATAAGATTTCTATAAACAGTTCGCAGAAAACTTCAGTTTCTCAGAAGTCATTAGTGATAAAATATATCACAAATTACTGAGCCCCCAAATCTCATTCTTCCTTTCGTAGTGCAGAGGAATAAAGACAACTGGCACTAAAATGATAAGCAACATCTGTGCTGTGGTGGGTACAGATACATTAAATCAGTGCGAGTCCTCAATACTGCATATTTGTGCAACTCTGCTTCCTGCTAAAATTACATTAATTCACCATCTGGGAGAACATCATTTAGATCTATATGAGCTTTTAAGTATCCACTTTGGATTAAATTTGTGGATGTTGTAAATACCTCTGATTTAGCACTGATTTGGCCTTTATGAAGCTTGCCAAAAGATTCAAGAGTTAAATCAACAATATTTTATGTCTCTATCAAGAAATGTAATTGTGGGAGGAAAAGGAAGGAAGGATGTATTGTTTTTCCATCACTCTCAAGGCTGGAGCTAAAATGCAATTTCTTTCGTCTCTTAGAGTAGGCTTAAATTTTCTAATTCCTTTTCTCTTTTCACCTGAATTTGTAAGGCTATCAAGCGGAACTACACAAGGCACAGCCAGCTATCAGGTAGATATTTTCATGAATCCTCGGACTCTCGGGTGTTTGGGTATTTAGTTGATCTGACTCAGAACAGCTTTCGTGAACAGCACAGCAGGTTTTTACTGGGGGAGATCAGTTAGTTCTACAGCAGAATGAATTCACAGTCCAAATACAAATAAAGGTAGATAGACATATCCTGACTGTGTGGTAAACAGGAAAAGATATCGTCCTCCACCCTTAATTTAACACACTGAATGAGAAAGGAACAATAATGGAAAGAAGAAAAACCCTAAAGCCACGCGATGCACAGCAAGTCCAGGCGTCGCGCTGCTCCGAGCGGAAGGATCCAGCTATTATCCTCCTGACGTTTCGTGGGGAATAAATAATGCCAAATGCCGGCACCTGTAACTACTCAACACAGAAACTGAGGATAAATTGAGAGAAACAAAAGAAAGCTGGATCCTTGAAATAATCTTGTGGCACAGGATATGTGAAAGCTGTGGTCCTCTACATTATGAAAAACATTTTAGTGCATGACAGTAAGATCTAATCGACAAAAACAGAAAACAACAAAAAACCTTTGTAGTTGCATTGATGCTTTCGTGGGTAAAACTCACAGCTGTATTTTTCTAGACTCATTTTGGAATATTTATAGGAAAAGGAGGAATGAAAATTATATTTAGTACACAGTATTCTCTTTTTAGCTGAATTACCCATTACTTCCCAAATCAAGTGTGCTCAGAGCAAAGTGGAATACAGCATTTTGAGGGGGATTAATGGCAATGTGCTTTTATGGTAGCATATTTTTAAGAATTTAAACATTAGCCATGTGTTTTGGTCACACATAATAATGTAAATGCTTTAAAATAGCTTCGGTTCTAATTCAGAACATTAGATTGTAGGCGGCAAGAGCGGAAAAGGTTTGATGACTGACTTCCGGCCAAGACAGCAGGCTGTACTGCCAAGAGGTGGTCTGAGGGTGATGTGCTGAGAAACGGGGCACAGAGATGCCCGCTGCTCGGCTTAAGTGACGCTCTTGGAGTTTGTTCCACTTACTCTCTTGCTCTCTTCTCTATGCAGAGAAGTGGTGAACATGAAAAAGGAAATTCCCGATAAAGACCCTGCCATCCCCATTCAACAAAAGCCATTAAACATCTACAGACGGGAATGATTAAACCACACACTCCTTACATAAACGTGTCAATATGGAAATGACTTTTTTTTAGAAAGGAAGAGAACTCTAAGCACAACATTTAGGAAAAGGGTTAACTCTGGAGTTGAGGTGGGGTAGAGATAGCTACATAGGTAGATTCTAGCGGGGAGGATGAGTCCTAGTTCTTCCACTGAGTTTGGGATTCATCTATGTTCTAGTTAAAACCACAACTCAGAGCCAATATATGTATTACCTATATTACTTCATAGGGATAAAATAATATATCAAATTTTTAAAGATTTTTGTCTGATCAATTAACCCCAGCTGTAACTTCTAAGGAAAAGACTTATTGGTAGTCAACCTGGCTAACTCTCGTGGGTCACTTCCTGTGACCAGGAAGGGAGTGAAGAGATAAAACAACCAAATGCAGGCATCGGGAACACCGAGGAGCGCCGCCGAAGCACACGGCAGGGGTGGAAAGAACTGCTCCTAGGAAGCCTGTTCCCCGGCAGGTGTTGAGGACGGCAGAAACACAGAGTCCAGGAGAGGCAGGGGAGGAACGGCATTTTATGCACAAACCGGAGTAGTTTATTTAAGCATCTACACAAAATAGGCATAAGTAATAGTTGCTTTGAAGCTTTATTCCGAGAATCATATGTTGTGAAAACATTCTGTACATGTCAGGCACTTAACAAATGTTGCTTTTATTTTCGACTGACAAGCACCAGGATAATTAATAGTTCTTTCTGTTCTGCTTTACACTCAGTTTGATGGATATGTACCAGCTGTGCCTTAAGGCAGACAGGACAAAATGCAATTGGGAAGTACTGTATTCATCAAGCTTCTACTTTGATGGCCACCGAAGTGGACCCGTGTAACTCATGTCCTCCTATGACAAAGTACAGCGCTGCTCAGGCCGTGGCATCAGAGTAGGTGCAGAGAAACGGCGCCTTTTCTTAAGTGCAGTTTTTCTCCTCTTGTCACCCTGGTGCTGTTATCAAAGGCTGCTGAGTGCTGGGGGAAAAGACAGCACTCACCAAAAAGCACAAAGGACTAACGGAACTGAGTCTGAATTTAAGACTGAATAGGATGGGAATCTCATATGAGGGCTTTCAGTAGGATTTATGTCTATAAAGATTTCCAGAGACACAGTAGTTAACGTGGCATGGAGCACGGACAGAGACAGGAACTCTTACTAAAGGCAAAATAGAAGCTGGAGAGCACTATTACGACCAGAATTACAAAGCAAGCAGATTATGAAATTTTTATTGGCAGGCCTACTACTCATGAGATGTAGCATCTCTTTCTAGCTTTTAGTTTTATTTTTGTTTTTTATTAGTACATGTCCACAGTACAGAACGATTGTATTCCTTATAGGGAGTTGGTACATGTACATAACACATCTTAATTCTTTTTTCATCCCCATCCCCTTCCACTTCCCTCTCTCTCCCCTCCCTCCACTTCTTGATCCCTTTCCCATTTGAGAAGGATCTCCCTACTTCCTACTATCTATATTTTATTTTGCTCTTTATATCTTGGGGGTTTCTCACCTTTAAAAATCAGATAACACAAAATGATGTTATTTGCTTAAATTTTAACCCATTAATTAATTCTTTGTCCCAAGCTTTCACTGACTGTATCTTAGTTCCCAGCAATGGCAATAGCTGTCACCAGCTGATATTTCTGGTTTTGTGGTTTCAATATTTTTGTATTTAGTAGTGCAGATTGCATTGGTATAAGGAGATTAACATGATTATTTTAGAAACATCAGATGCTATCATTCTAATAAGGGATGTTTGAAAGACCATAATAAAAATGCAGAGGAGACTAAACTCAAGACTGAAATCTACTTTTCCAAGATTATATAATCCTACAAAAATAAATAAATGGAAAGATTTCTGTCTGTTAGAACTAAATGTGCTTTATTTAACCTAGTTTCTAATGATAGCAAATATTTGTATAGCTCTTACTATATGCAACACAGTGTACAGTGCTTCAGGTATGATAGCCCCTTAGCACCCCCTAAAAAAATAAGGTTAGTACTCATACCATCCCCTGTGCAAATAAACTGAGGCAGAGAGGATACATAATGTTGTATGCCAGCTCAGTGGCAGAGCAGGCATTTGAACCTAGGTAGTCTGGCTTTAAAGGTCACGAGAATAAGTTTATAATACTTCCTTTCAAGTCTGTTTTAAAATACCATTGTTGAATGTATCTCATACTACCCACAATTAAAATAATTTAATTATATGTCAGAATGTGTAAAAGATGAGGTACTACATTTTGAAAGATAAATTCTACCAATTTAAATTTTGACAATTTCAATGTATGTTTGGAAGGCACTGTTTAAAGTGTAAGTGAAATATGTTCATTAATACCATGGAGACCAACCAGAAGTTTACACATATACACACAGAGTCAAGGATGCATTCATAAAGATGGCAGAGCATTTTGTTGTTCCAATGACGAGGAACCATTTCTCCATTATGGCACTTACGGTTAGCTGGTAAGCCTGCAGGATGCCAAACATTCTGCTTTTACAAGACAGTCCCACAAGGCAAAGAATTGTCTTCTCCCACAACCAATAGTGCTCGGCAAGGAAAGACAGAACTAGGGTATCCTTCCCTTTTAAAGTCTGTGTTCTTCCAAGGTGAGTGATCCCATTTTATGGGGAAACTGGCATGGAAGAAATTACTATGAGATACGCTGACATCTAAATACGACGTGTGATCAAAAAATATTAAGGTCAACTTGTAAATTTATTATAGTAAAAGACACATTGCTGTTAATTCCTCTTAAAGTACTCAAAATATTCCCCCCCCCTTTATAATACTCAACCCATTATTCTTGGCAATGTATCTTTTACTGTAATATGTCAAAATGGTTCTAATATTCACCATATTTTACAATCACCCCTTGTAGAATATGACAATAAAAACCTCAGAAAAAGAAGCTGTTTGAATGTATTTAGTACAAGTAACAAATCATTTCAACTTGCTGTGACTTAGAAAGTGTGAGCTGGCCCACCGAGTCTGCTCACCATGCACCCTAGCACAATATTCCTGAAATTGCAATACCTATGATGATTTGACTTTAATTCAGACAGAAATAGGCACTGTAATAACCTGCACTTCCTAAAAACTGGCGCTTCTTGCCAGAGTGAAGTTTCATAAATGCTGAGTCACCTCAGTTCACAGATTCAGTGTTTTTAGCATTAAAAAATAGGCAGTGATGGGTGGCATGATTTAATAGGAAAGGAAGGCACTTCAAACATTTAGGATTAAAGGCTGATTTCACTATTTTCTAAAATAAAGTCGCTTCAGTTTCCAAGTCTCTGTTGCCTCTGGAAGAGGAAAATGATGCCCTGCTCTATCTATTCTATAAAGCTGCGAGAGATGAAATTTCACTTTTCTTGTGAAAATGATTTAGGAGCTATTACCACGATGCTGCGAAGGGCATTTGATTTTTCACATCTAGTGATAGCAGAGGGGAGAGGGGAGAATTTTCACTACTTTTTCTTATTTCTTTGTCATGACTTCTGAGTATCTTTGGCAAAATTAAGTAAAGGAAAATAACACCACTACATGCTAAACAATTAAGTGAGAAATGTTAATGTTCTTTGTCCTGCTGTATGGTGTTCTTAATGAGCTATATTAAACAATTATGGTGCTAAAGAAATAGCACGTCTGTAATGGGACTTACAAAGGACTCTTGCAGGACCCTTCCTGAGGAGAAAGGGCACAGTGCCCACCAGACAGTGTGTCCTCTCAGCAAGTCTGGTCTCATGAGATTTGAAACTCAGACTGTGGCTACCAGGACATTTGGTGTGCAGTAAGTACTCTTGCATGTGTATCAGTTAATTCCAAAATGCCAATCACTTTACTTTCAGACAACCTGAGAAAAAGTTCCAAATCTCTAAATTCTAGTTTTAGTCAAATGTTTAGAAAAATCTTTATTTCTCTATTTCAGCTCTGATATTATTTTTATAAACTTCTAAAAATCTTTGTTTTGCCCGTCTATATCAGAGAGCCCACAGGCATGGAGTTTGATTTGATTATCTTTTGCAAAATGATAGTTCATTTCTTTTGATATTCTGACATTTCTCACAAGTTGTTGTGATTTAGATCTAAAATGTCTCCCGTAAGTCTCATGTGTTTGGAAGGTGACTGGATCAAAAGTGTACTGTACTCATTGCTGGATTAGTCCATTGAAGAGTTTGTAGCTGATTGTGCTGCTCAGAGGTAGGGCCTGGCTAGAAAGGCCGGGTCCCAGGGTGTGCCCTGGAAGGGTGCGTTCTTGTCCTTGGCGCCTCCCTTCTCTGCTTCCTGGATACCATGGGCTGAGCACCTTTCCTCTGCCAAGCAGTTCCACCATGCTACTTCTGCCCTGACTCTAGCTAACCATGGACTACATCCTTTGAAAGAGTAAGCCAAAATAAACCTCCCCTCCTTTAAGTTGCTGGTGTTGGGTGTTTTGTCACAGTGACCAGAAAGTGACTAATACAGAAGATAACATCCTTTCCATAATGATCAAAATGTTAAAATATCAAATTATCTATACACCTTCTCTCTACAATGTCACTCTTTGTACCTTCCCTTCTGCTGTTATCCTAATTTAGGCTCTCATTATTTGTACATTAGGCTATTATAATAACTGCTCAGTTTTTCAAACTAAAATTCAGCAAATAGTTAATGAAAACCTCCCCTAAATATTTACTAAATACCAGGGATTCTAAGACATAGTCTTTGCTTTCATGGAGAGAACAATAGAAAAAAACAGCAAAATACATAAAGGCCCAAACAGTCCATTTGGAACACACCATAGAACGAGTCTTTGTTTGAACATAGCCTGGACCATCTCTGCCCTGTGTTCATAGAAAGATAAAGGTCATCAAATCCAGTACTTCTTGTACTCTGTTCCTGCCTTGTTCTGGTTTTGCTTCCCCTAATGTACCTCACGTATGGCAGGGATTCAAAAAACCTGCAGGAAAGCTTTATATCACATCAGGGTTTTAAAGTTTGTAATCTTAATGTCTCTGTATACAGGAGGGTCACAGGGACTTTAGAAACTCTTCTACTCCTTCACAAACTCTTTGCTCAGCTAGTGAGGCTGCAAGAATACACCGGACTCTCTGGAGCTCTTCCCCTGCCCCCTGCCCTGTGTGTCTCCCACAACAGAGAGAGCTGTCTGTGAGTCACCCATGTAGGGGTCAGTTTCTGAGTGTGCTCAGGAGGCAGGGAAGATGCAGCCCTTCCACGCACGGACCTCTGGGGCTGTGGCATACTCTCAGACAGAGGAAACTCACTTTGAGGAGCACAAATGGAGGCTCTGGTAAGGACTGCAGTGGTGCCTCCTGGGAAGGATGCAGGAGCAGAGTGGCACGTGTGTACAGGGGGCAGGGTTGGTAGTGTTAACTACTGGGGTTGACACCTGGGCTGTTTTCTCCTGGAGGAACCCCCCTCTTGCTTCCTCTATAGCCTGGTCTTCAGCCTCCTTCCCACTGTCATGATCTACTTCATACAAGGTTTCGCAGCACCACCGGGGTTAGGGAACTGAATACATCTGCATGTGGTGTTTTCTTATTCTTTTACCTAAAAGCAGGTGGTGTGGTCTTCTGCTTCTTTTAAAAAAATGGATTCATGTAAGTGAGAAAATGAAACCGATGGAAAAATAATTCTCACTTCAGATACCTCCTCCTTTGCCGCAGTTGGACTATCTGTAGCAAGTGGTGAGTTTGATGACTTGAAATAAGGTCACTTTCAGAGGAAAATTCAGATTTGGCTATTTTAGAAGTTTCATCCTAAGATCTAGAATGATGTTCTGGCTAGGAGGAGGGAGAACTATCCTGAGGGAGACGGAACTAGATGCTGGAACTCAGGGGTGTCACTGGTGGCAGTATTTCTGAGGTGGAGGGAGGGGCTAGCAATTGAGATACAACCATACCTTGGGACTCAACAGCTTTGGAAGTCATCAAATTTAGTCATGACACATTTTGATGTGAAAATGGTGTGCCGGTACTCACTGTTTGATGCTCAATGTGCAAGCTAGAACATGTCTATGTCAGCTGCCTTGTGAGCTGCTACCCTCTCCAACCAAACCAATCTGTTTGGTACTCATGGTTTTGGGTGCTATCATGCCTTCCAGAACCAATTAATGAAGAACGCCCAGCACCACTGTTCAGTTTCCCTTCTTCCCTTCCTTTTCATCGTGTCAGTCCTAGCAATACAGACTTCTCACTGGACTGGGGCTGGGGTGAGATGGAAGGGGAACCCACACACCCAGGACACCATGGCATGGGTATAAGAAGGAAGACGGAGAAAGGAAGACTTCTTTAGAAAAGCAACTCAGAGACAGCAAGGAGAAAAATCTTGTTAAGGGTAAGAACAAATATAAAATTTAAAGCCAAGGAAAAAACATAATAAAACTAAAAACAGTGTGCTGCTAAGATGTCATGTAAAATAAAACTGCTTTGATTCTTAATTTTGTCTTATTATGACTAGTTCTGCCAAGGATAGTAAAATCTTAATAGCATTAGATATTTCAGTGGCAAAATGTAAACAGAATATTAGAAAAAAACAGTTAAGCTTACATCTTGTCCCTTAGGACCAGCCAGACCTGGGTCTCCTTTTGCTCCTTGTTCACCCTGGAAAGAAACAATTTATACAATGAAAAATGCTGTATCTGAAAACCTTTACTAAGAAAAAGCAGGTGAGAGACATTGTTTCGATATTTCTAACAAAGTGATTACTTTGTTAATCCCTTGAAAGAAACGTTTATTAAAAAACAATTCTGAGTCCAAAAACCAAAGAGAAGTTTAAAGGTTCAAAGAAAAGCTGCATAAAATGATTAAAGGGTAGAAATGGCACAAGGATTATTTCTTTTCTGCTATAAGCAACAGAACTTTCTGGAGGCAATTTGGCAATACATATCAAGGATCTTAAATTTGTTCATTTCAGTTGCTCCAGCGATTTCACTACTAAGAATGTCTCCTAAGGAAGTAAGCTGAGATGAAAAGCTTAAGACACTAATATGTAGAATGCAATGATATTTATAGGAGTAAAAAGAGAAACACCCCGGGATAAGGTATGGTATATAGATATAATTAGTGGCCTATGCTGCAGTCTTTAAAATAATGTTTATACTGTAGGAAAATTCTGATACAAAAACAATAAAATTAATGAACTGACAAATTCAATGAGCAGATGCTAACCAATATTCCATTTTATTATGTAAAAGTGACAAATCTTCACTAATAGCATTATGGATGATACACACTCACAATGACATGTATTCTTATTTGATTTTCATCTGAAAGGTACATGTGTGTTTACTGGCAAACTCTGAATATCTATGGTACAATTCAATTTCTTAAAATGTGTCTGTCTGCCTATCCATGTACTTATTTAGCTGCATTCTTATCTGCCTGTAGATCTTAAAAGCAGTATTAGGAGAAAACAAATGAAAATAATAAAGGTGTTTAGTCTACATATTCCAAGATTATGGATGATGTTTTTTGTTTCACGTCTTAGTTCTTTGTTTAAATTTTTTTCTAGCAATAACCATGTATAACTGGTTAAAAGTTTAAAAATAAAACGATATAAATGTGCAAAATAAATTCAACCAGGTCTGCCCCTGTATGTTCATGTGCACATACACACACACACAGCGACAGCAGTAATCTTTGGTTTATGCCATTAGGGTGATTTTCATTTTCTTCCTTATATTGTTTATTTTTTCATTTCTTTTTACAAAGATCATTATTATTTTTTTACTTGTAAAAATAATAAAGAAAAGCAAATACCCAATTGTAAGAATAGTACATTTAATACAGAAATTTTCTACAAACAGGAATACATGTGCATAATCTGAACCATCTCAGAATATGCACTACTACTATAATGAAGACACAGGAAACAAAGTAAAAATAACTTGATTCTGGAATATATATACATGACAAAGATGCATGTGTCACATTCAGTGACAGAGGTGGAATGAAGCTGAGGATTTCAAACTGAAAACAGAGTTTAAGGAGTTACTTGAGAGCTGTGCTGTCTAACACATAGCCACTAGCCACATGTGCCTGTTTAAGTAACTTTAAAAAATCATTTAAAAATTCCAGTTTCGCAATGATCTTAGCCACATTTCAAGTCATCAAGAGTGCCCACCATATTGAATTGTGCAAATTAGAATATTTCTATCCTCAAAGAAAAATTCGTTGAACAGTGGTGATGCAGAGGGTACCAGGTAAGACAGAAAGCAAAGGGCTGGGGGCAGAGCTTAGTGGGGACACCGCTTGCCTAGCATGGATGAGGCCCTGGTTCTGATGAAAGAGACAGACAGACAGACAGACAAAGAGAGACAGACAGAGAGAGAGACAAAGAGAGAGAGGGAAGGAAGGAGTCAGGTGAGCAAAATAATAATAATAAGTTCATAAATACATACAGAAGAAATATCTATCTAGTTAAAGAAACAGGACTAATACAGTGTTTAGATGTTGGTCTAAAAGCGTTTAACACAAGTTGATAAAATGAAGTAAAGATTTTAACACAAGAGACAAATATAATTCCAAAGATATCATCACTAACTGAGAATGTAACTAAAATGAAGACAATCTTAGGTCAAACAATGGTTCTAGCTGGGTGTGATGGTGCCTGCCTGTCATCTCATCACTCTGCAAGGCTGAGGCAGAAGCATCACAAATTTGAGCCCAGCCTGGATAAATCAACAAGACCCTGTCTCAAAATAAAACCTAAAAAGGGGCCATGCACATAGTTTAGTGCGAAGCCCCTGTGTTCAATCCCCAGTAGTGCAGGAAAAAAAAAAAAAAATATTCTAGGCCCGGGCATAGCTTGGTGGTAGAGCACATGCTGATCACATGTGAGGCCTTGGGTTCAATCTCCAGAGCCAACATAAAAACAAAATAAAATTAAAATAATGGCTCCCATAGGTGGAAAAAATAAGCATGTATGCCTACAAGGAAATCTGCAAGCATAACAGTTTGGTTTCTTCAAGGCAAAGTTAGATAATAAATATAGAACCCAGAGTTGACAGTGTGACCGGCTCACACTGTATGTCAAGAGGCCAAGAGGGAAGCAGTGTGCTCCTTTAGCCTGGGGCCTCATTGCCACTCCAAACTGATCTCTAGCGAAATTCTGCAATGCATTTTGAAAGTGTAATTTTTAATATTAAAAGTAAACAGGACTCACAGTGAGCAACTAAAGCTCCCTAAAAACAAGTTGTACCATTATGATCTTTATCAAACACTTCTATGATGTTTACCTTGTGCCAGGCGCCACTAAGGTACCCTAACACCCATGACAAGCCAGGATAAAGCGAAGATCACTGCCCTCCTTTCCACGCAAGGAAACTGAGGCGGAGAGGGGAAGTGCTTTGCTTTTGGCTACAATTCGGATCACATAGTACGGTCTAGAACCTGTGCTCTACAGTTTTGGAAGGCAGAACTTCTAAAACCAATCAGGGATACCTGAAAATACTGTGTTTCTGGATTTCTTCTAAGCAAAAGGCAAACTCTCTTAAAATACCTTTAGTATAAGAAATAGAAGTATTGACTGGTAATATTACTATTGGTGAAGTATGCAACTGGCGGAAGAATGGTATCTACTGAGTTTTTAATCCATCTATCCGTCCATCCATCCATCCATTCGTCCGTCCATCCACCCAAGTCTTGTAATCTTGGAGCTATTGACAATTCTTCATTGTGGGGGGTGCCACGTATACTGTACAGTGTTTAGCACCGTGCCTAGCTCCACTCATTAGAGGCTAGTAGCCAGCCTCTCCCGTACCCTGTAGCCTTGGTCCTAGTAAATAAAAATGTCTATTGACATTGTTAAATATCCCCTGGAGGGTAAACTGACCTCCAGTTCTGAACCACTAATATATATATTGTGGATATACATGTAACAGATTCATGGTATGATACATTACAAGAGACTGAAACAAAATATTATTTTAAAAAACAGGAAATAAAGTGGTCTTTCACTTAATTCTGGATAGATTAAAAAGCCAATTTAAAAACACTAAAAAACAAGAAAATAAAGGTGAACATAGTTTAGACCTCATGGTGGATAATTCATCTCTACATATGGAAAAAATTCATGAGAGGAAAAACAGTGTATTTGACAATATAGTAAGAAACTCATAAAGTAAAATGTTGTAAACTAAAAGGCAGATAATAAATAGGGAAAAGTACATGATGGCTTAATAGTTAACAGCATTTATATGAAAAAAGCTTTCATCAGTCGTAAGAAAAAAGAATAATATTCCAACCTATAGTTGAGCAAAAGATATGCCAGGCAATTTACCTCAAAAAGTACAAAAGAAATGCTGAATGACAACATAATTTTAAATGTTACTAAATTAATCAGGTTATATATTGGGACTAGATGGTCTCCGAGGCTTCTCCATTTTAAATTCTATTATTCTTTGTTAAAAAAAAAAAAAGTAGTGGGGGTTATATATCCAGACAAGGAAAAAATATATTCAAGTGTTGCATATTTAATAAATCCCAAACAAAAGAAAGTGACAATAGCAACCAGCTGTTCCTTTCTTTCCACTGAAAAGAAAAATGAATAAGAACGAAACTGCAGCATTAAAGATTTAAACTAGAATTAAAGAAAACTTACTTGACATCAGGGCACATTAGAAAGTAGAGCCCATTTAGATTGCCTTAGTGTTTAGCTAAATTCCAAAGGAGCAAAGACTCAAAAGCAAAACCAACAGAACATTTCTGGCGAGTTTTTTGAAAATATAATAAATCCTAATCTAATGGAAATTTAAATGCAGTCTTCACCAAAGAGGAGCAGATGTATGGAAACTACTTTACATTTAAGATTTTTGCATTTCTTTCATGAAGCTAATTTAAACACTACTGAAATTTAATGACCTTCCAAAAAAAAATCGCAATGCCTTGACAAACAAAATATTATTTTCAGGTAAGCAGTGAAATCCTTTTAAAGAGTCTGAATTAACCCCTTGTTATCCATAATGTAAGTAGCTACTACCATTATTAATATATACTTCAACAGATACTACAAATAACACAATGGATGGATATCCTCATCCTCATTTACTGATGAGAAATCAATAGCTTGGAGGCTATGAAGTAACCGTCAGAGTAAAAAACTCCTAGTATCCCAGGGTATTTGTTCAGTTAACATAAGGAACTCCTAAGGACTTTGATTCCACAGGATTGAGGTCCCTGTGGACCACATGCCTGGGTCTGCTTCAGTTTTCAGTTGAAGCTGTGGTAGACAGTCCCTGTGGAGTATTGGCTACTGTCAAACTTCACCTCAAGCTCAACTCTCCCCACTATCACTGGTTTTCTGTCTCTGTGGATTTTCTGAAGCCATGTAATTTGTTTAGTCCTGGCCAGGCAGCCTGGAAGGGTGTGAGAAGTTAACGCTCCTGGATCTCATCTTCTACCAAAGGGTTTAGTCTGTCAGCTTCCTGTCTTACGGAGGGTCAGTTCCGGGTTCTACGGGGTTGCCAAGAGCCTCTCCTGCCCCAGCTGCCTACGATGACAAGTAGCTTAAAATATGCACCCTTTGATTAATTTTTCCTTGTTTCCTAACATATTCTTGCCAGTTCTTCACTACTGTAATTTGAGATCCCTCTTAAATAAACAGCCTGCCCTCAAGTCACCATCTCCGATCAGGGAGCTTGGAAACAATCAGGGAGATCAGGAAGATCAGGGAAATCCAGGTGGATCCGACCTCTGTTGATCTCCAATGTTTTCATTTTCATTTGGGTCCATGATCTCTCCAGCTGCTCTCCAACTCCCACTTTAAACACCTTTGCTGTACTCCCTTTCTGATGGAACCAACCCCAGTGAGTCTAAACGTCCATCTTCTTTCTTGTTCCAAGTCATTAACTATTCCTAGAGGAAATTAGACTGGCACCATTATAAATTCACAATCATTAACCTCATCCTAGTTCCTTAAACTATGCTGTTCTTTTAAATCTTTGGCATTAGGGCTTCTGCTCTCACGCTCAGAGAACTGTCCTTCCCACAAAGAAAACACCAGCTATCAAGTTTGTGCCTTCTGTTCATGCCATGAAATCTACACATGTACTTACATCGTCCCATCCTTTCTTCTTCCACACAGGAGGAATCACCCCAAACTATTCAGGGCTAATCCCTCAGCCTGTGCTTTCAACCTCATCATTCTACGTCTTTTCATGCAATTGTGTTTAAAAGTATGTCCCCTCCTCTGAATGTTCAACCTCTTTTTCCCTACTCCCATCTTTCGAACCACAAACTTGCAGTCGAATCTGTTAAAACAAAAATTTTGCATTCTCACTTGCTGGCATTTCCTGTCTCATGGGCCTCCTTTCTTTTTCAGATACTCTGGATACAGGTTTCCCCGCTTCCTAGCTGCATCCCACCACCACCCACCCACTCTGCAGGCCTCTCCAGAATGACTGATGCCCTGGCTGCTCCTAGAAACGGTTCACAGCAGACACACACAGACCGCCCTCTTGGATACTTCTCAGTCTTTTTCTCCCTTGACCTACCAGTACCATTCGATATCCTTACAACCATCTTGCTGCTAGAAAACCTTGCTTCCTGAGACACTCTACTTCTTTGGTTTTTATTCTACTTCTACAGCCACATTTTCACTTTGGTTAAATTCTCAAAGTGCTGCTGACTCACACGCATCTGTTCCACACTGTATTTCCCTCTCCCTGTCGACTTTCTCTAGGTGTTTTCTCCACTTTTACAGTTATAGTGATCGTCTAGATGCTAATGAATCCCACATTTCTACTTCCGGTCGAGGTATCTTATTTATCTAACAGTTTGAGTAAGATATGATTTACATACTGCAAAATTAATGCATTTTATATGTACGGTTCAGTGAGTTTCAGTAAATTTATAGTTGTATAACCATCATTACAATCCAGAATTAAAATGTTTCAATGGCCCCTCTTATTCCAGCCCCATAAGATCACTGATGTACTTTGTGTTGCTATATTTTAATTTGTTCCTAGAAAATTCATTTTAATAGAATCATAAGTCGACCTTTGGGTCCAGCTTCTTTGATTGAGTACAATGCTTTTGAGATTTTCCCACACCGTTGCCTGGAAGAATACTTTGTTCCTTCTTATGTTGGAGTACTATTAGGTGTGTGCATATACCATGTTTTGTTTATTAATTCACCAGTTTCCTACTTTCACTTAGCTCTAAATAATGTTAGTATGAACAATGACATTTACCTCTCTTTGTGGACACAGATACTTCTTTCTCTTGGGTATACGTGTATAATTGCTAGGTCATTATCGTAAGTGTATGTTCAACTTTTTAGCAAACTTCCAAATTAATTTCCAAAGTGCCATTTTACATTTCCATCAGCAATGTATAAATAATTCTAATTTGGACATACTTTCACCCGTATCTAGTATTGTGTAGTCTTTTTAATGTATACATCTTAGTATCTCATTGTGGTGTTAATTTCTTTAATCATTTCTTTAAATGATGAATGATCTTTCCTTTGGTTATTAATCATTTATATATCTTTTTGATGAAGTAAAATAAAGTGCCTATTCAAATATTTTTAGTTTGTCTATCTTACTGAGTTGTAAAAGTTCTTTATGTATTAGTTATACGAGCTTTATAAGATATATAATTTGCAAATATTTTCTCTCAGAATATTGATATAATTTTTAACTATATTTTAAATGTTTAATAGTGTTATTGACATAATTAACATATATCTACATGCTTAATGTGTACAACTTGGTAAGTTTTGACTTAAGTGTATATCCATGAAACCATCACAATTAAAGTAAATATTTCTGTTTATTTTGTTTACATTTCCCTAATGACTAATTATTTTGAGCAACTTTTCATGTGCTTACTTGTGATTTATGTGTCTTCTTAAAAAAACTTTTATTTAATTTAGTCATCTGTTTAGAGAAATTTCCATTCCGGATAAAAGTCCTTTATCATATATTATATCAAATACTTTCTCCTACTGTGTGGCTTGTCTTTGCATTCTTAGCTGTGTCTTTCAAAGAAGAGGTAGTTTTAAATTTTGGTAAATACTGAAATTGAGTATTAGTTCTTGGGTCTCTTTTTAAAAAAAAAAAAAAAAACTTTGGTCTGGGATGTAGTTCAGTGGCAGAGGGCTTTGCTAGCATGCCAAAGGCCCTCAGTTCAACCTCTGCACCACAAAGAAACAAAAGATTCATCTTAGCTATACGAGGTTACTTGTCTTTCCATATGACTTTCAGATCATTTTGCTAACATTTACAAAAGTTCCTCAGTCTTTCATTGGGATTTCCTTAATCTATGGCTCAATAGATGAAGAATCATCACCTTAACAATACTGGGTCTTCCAGTCCATGCAAAACTGTGAAGTATTCTTTAATTGTTATTAGCAACGTTTTGTAGTTTTCAGTGTATAGTCATTCACTTTTTTAAATTTATGACTATTTTATTCTTCTTGATATCATTATAAAGGGAATTGTTTCTAGCTTCATTTTTGATTGTTAATATATGGAAGAAGAACTCTGCATATTGATTTTGATTCCTGCAGCCCTGTCAAATTTGCTTATTAGCTCTAGTAGGTTTTTCATACATTCTTCTAGGGTTTTGTTTTTTGTTTATTTTTACTATATATAAGACTTTGCCATCTAAGAATAAAGATGAGGTTCCTTTTCTTCTTCCATTTTATAAGTCTCTCTCTTTCTGTATTGTACTGGCTAGAACTTCTAATGTAGTAATGAATATAAATGTATTGATTCTGCCTTAGAGGAAATAACTCAGTTTTCATTGCTAATGAATGACATTAGCTATCGTTGTTTTTCACAGATACCTTTACCAGAATGAGGTATTACTCTCGTCTTCTTACTTTGTTGAATGGACATTAGATTTTGAAAAATATTTTTTATGCATCCATAGAGGTAATCATATGGCTTCTGTTTTTTATTCTATTAATATGGTATATTAACTATGTTTCAAATGTAAAACAAATATTTCATGCTGCATAATTTTTTTTTATTTTTACTAGATTTGTTTTTCTATATTGTGTTAGGTGGTTGTGTGCATCTACGTCCATGAGGGATATTGTCCTGTAGACTCTGTGTGACTTGTATTATCATAGTAATATTCATGAAATGCAGTGGTAAGAGTTCTATACTTTTCAATTCTTGCAAAGATTATGTATATAAATGGTCTAATTTCTACTAAGAATTGAAACCATCTGCCAGAATTGAAAACATCTGAACTGAGGTTTTTCCTTGTAGCAATATCCGTCCCCACACTTGGTGGTCTTGGCGCTCTGTGAATTATCCCCTAAGACTACATGGTGTGTTCCCCAGGTCCTGATAACAGAATGTCCACCCTTTGGGTTGAAGCGGAGCCATAATTTTAGATATATATATTTAAATGTATATAATTACATATAATTAAAATACTTTTGGTAATTTTTCACTAAGACACTATACTTTCCATCTACATTATAGTATCAGTATAGGAGTATGAATATTCTCTTACAAGCCCTTTAGTTTTCATGGGGTCTGTAGTTGTGTTTCCTTCCTCATTCTAGCTACTAGCAATTTTTGTCTTTCATTCTTTTCCTGATCAGTATACCTAGAAGTCCATCAATTTTCCTGATTTTTTTCAAAAATCAGCTTTTGGTTTTATTGATGTCTTGGGTTGTCTGTCTTTTAAAAAAAATATTATTTGCATTCTGCTCTTATTATTGCTGTCTTCTATTTACTTGGGAACTGAAACTCCCTGCCCCCCATCCCTGAGGTGAATGCTCAGCCTAGCTAGTAGCATTAGATTTTGTTTCTTCCTATTATGAGTATTTAAATGTACATTTAAATGTATTATTTTCATTCAATTAAATTTTAAAATTTCTCTTTTGATTCCTTCATTGACTTATGGTTATTGACCAACATTTTCAAATGTTTGAGGACTTAACAAATATTTCTATAATATTAATCTTTAATTTGATTCCATTGTGATCGAAAACACTTTATGTAAATAGCATCCTTAAAACTAATTAGGATTCATTTGATAATGAAGGAAATAGGCTATCTTGGGCATGATTCAAGTATATTTGTAAAAATATATTTTCTGTTATTGTTGAGTAGTGTTTTATGAATGCCAATTAGTACAAGTACACTATAGTTGTATTCGAGTTTAGCGTATTTTTACTAAGAGTATTGAAATATAATTGTTTAATTATTTTGTTCTTTTTCATTCTATTTGAGTTTTCTCTTTCATTTTTGTCTGTTTCTGCTTCACGCATTTTGAAATTTTGTAAAATAAATGCACATTCATAATTGTTGCATCTTCCAGATAGTGTTCCTTTTATTACTATGAAATATCTTACTTTGAGTCTAAAAGTACTTTAGTCTACTTTGTCTACTATCATATCCCATTGATATATCTTAAGATTATGATGTATATATTATACTGTTTTATGTGTTTTAACTTCACCCTATTTGTACCTTTTTCCCCTTTTTTATTAATATATGTTTGTGATGCACAACAGATACATCAATCTTGGGGCATTGGTACATACACATATTGCATCTGGATTCTTTGTATTTCTCCTTTCCCACCTCCCTCCTATCTCTCCTATTTATATGTTAGATCTAATCTCTATCTCTTATAGATGAATCTAATCTGTCTTTTGCAGATGATGTATAGTTAGAGCTTGGTTTTTAAAATTCGGTCTGACAATCTCTGCCTTTTGACTGGAGTATATATTCTGCTCATACTTAATGTAATTAATGATATGCAAAAACTGAATTTTGATTCATAAATCCCATCCTACACAAAAATGCACTCAAATAGACACAAATGTAAAATCCAAAGCTGTAACACTTCTAATCAAAACACAGAAGAAATCTTTTGTGACATTGCATAAAGCAAAGGTTTCAATTTTGTTATTTGTTTTCCACATGTTAAGTCTTTGTTGTTTTTCTCTACTGCACTTTTTTATTTTTATTTTATTTTATTTACCAAGACCATGCATTGGTACATCGTATACATAATGATCCCATTTGTCATGATTATTTTGTATCTATACATGATGTATCTTGGTTCCCTGCCCCTCCCCCACCCCTCCCTTCCATTCCCCCCTTTCCTTATTTACAGCAGGTTTATTTACATTTTTCCATTTCTTTCCTTTTCCCTTTCATTCCCTTTTCCCTTCCTTCTTTTCCTCTTCTAGTTCTCCTCTCTTTTGAATATTATCTTTCTTTTACCTAATACCTATTATGCCTCTTTGTCTTTATGTACACTTATGGTTTCTTAGAACTCAAAAAAACCAACCCCCCCAAATTTAAAGACCCAATCCAAAAATGGGCATCTGAAATGAATAAACAGTTCTCAGATGAAGAAATAAAAATGGCAAATAAACATGAAGAAATGTTCAGCATCGCTGGTCATTCGAGAGATGCAAATCAAAACATCACAAAGATTCCGTCTCACTCCAGAAAGAAAAGCTATTATCAAGAATTCAACCAACAACAAGTGCTGGTGGGGATGCGGGGGAAAAAGGTACCCTTCTCTCCACTGTTGGTGAGAATGTAGACTAGTCCAACCACTATGGAAATCAGTATGGAGACTCCTCAAAAAACTAAATCTAGAGGTTCCATTTGATCTAGCTATTCCCCTGCTCAGTATCCTCCCAGAAGAAGTGAAAACTTCATACCATAGAGATATATGCACGACTATGTTTATAGCAACACAATTTGTCATAGCTAAGTCTTGGAAACAACCTAAATGCCCAACAACTAAGGAATGGCTAAAGAAGATGTGGTTTTTCTACACAATGGAGTACTACTCTGCCATAAAAAGGATAAACTAGAGTCATTTGTAGGTAAATGGATGCACCTTGAGAACATACTCTTAAGTGAAATAAATCAGTCACTCATGAGTACATGTCGAATTGTTTCTCTACTGCACTTTTTGACTGACAAATATTTTAGTTTTCTTCATTAGTTTTAAGCTCATTTGAAATTTTGAAGTGTTTGCTATAGTACTTACAATATCCACTTTTACCTTATCCAAATCTATTTCAGTTAATCTTGATTTAATTTCAGTAAACTACGGCAAATTTTAATTAATCTAAGCTTCCTATTTCATTCTTCGTACTATTATTGAAATATATATCCATATGTTATAAACGTAACAGCGTTAGTTATTGCTTTATAAATTATACCTTTAAATGAAATTAGCAGAAAAGAATAGCTATATATAACTATCTGTATATCTATAAATGACTGTACATACTGAATCTTTCACATTGGCCCATGTATTTACAAGTTCTAATACTCTCCATTTCTTCCTACAGATTCATGTTACTGTCTTATCATTTATATAAAATCTAAGGTACTCCTTCAGAAATTCTTGTGGGTCATGTCTAAGAATTGTTTTTTATTTGGAAAGGTTTTTATTTTTGCCTTCACATTTGATGTTTTCACTGAATATAAAATTCTTAGTTAACAATCTCTTTTTCTACTTTTGAACTTTGAATATGTCATTTTACTGCCTTCTGATCTCCATTATTTCCAGAGACATTATAAAATTCTTATCGTGGTTCTACAAATGTGGTGAATTATTTTTCTCTTGGTGCTTTCAAGATTTACTGTTTGTTGTTGGATTATAGCAGTTTGACCATGTGTCTAGCTGTGATTTTCTTTGTGTTTATCTGATTTGGAGTTTCTTAATTTTGAGGGGTTTACGTATTAATACTTTTAATCAAATTTGAGGAGCTTTAGCTCTTTTTTCTGTCTTGCTCATCTCTCCTCCTGGAGATCTAATTACATAAATACTGTTGATTGGTATAGTCTCATACCCAGGTCTCAGGGGATCTGTTGATTTTTCTATTTTTATCTTTCTGTGTTCTGGATTTGGAGAATTTTGGTTGATCTGTATTTGAGTTCATTGATTTTTTTTTTCTTCTGCTGTATCACATTTGCTGTAAAGACTAGATGGTGAATTTTTCAATTGAGCTACTGCATTCAAACTCTAGTTCATTTCGTAGTGTCTGTGTATCTAGTGAGATTGTCTCTGTGTCGAGTAATTGTTACATTTTTCTTTAATGATTTGAACAGAATTTTATCTAATTCTTTGGGCATACTCACAATATTTCTCTAAAATCTTTGTAAATTCAGTATCTGGTACTCTGACCCACTTGAAGTCAGTTTCTATTGATTGCTTTTCCCCAGGAATGTGGGTCACATTTTCTTCCTTGCTTTGTATGTCTTTTAACTTTGGGATTTATTTTCCTGGACTTAAACTGTGGAACCTACCTCACACATTGTAAGAAGGTACTAATGTCACTATTCAATTTCTTCCCTTATTTTTATTTTTAAACTGGCTTCATTGGGATCATTTCTATGCCTGTGTAGCTTATTATCCAATGGTTTGGACAGCTATGTTACCACCAAGTCTCTAGGCTGCCAACTCTTCTGATCAGCCTGTGAGTGGGCTGGAGAATGTGTCCGATGTTGCAGCTTTATCTTAAGCCTTCTTTAGCTTTTTCTTGTTTGCTGGGCTTATTTGGTCCCTCCAACATATGTACAGAGTTTCCCACTCAGCCTTCTACTCCTTCTATCCTGTTACTCGGAGTCTGCCGTTCATATACACATGTACATCTAATTTAATATGATAGTAAACAGAGAATTTCCCGTGAAATCTAATTTCATTACTATTTCTTTGAGCCTGCTAGACCACATCCCCATACATATATATGTACATACAAAATTAGTGTAATCTTTTAACAGATTAAGCTTGGTGTGGGATATGTCTATTTTATGGTGTTCTCTGGTTTCTTAGGGTGGAAGTAAATATACTTCATAATGGGAATCAGAAACAAGACAAATCTTTGGTGAATTATTGAGATTTCAACATTTAAAATAATCTAATTTTAAGTCTTAAAAACTATAAAATGGCTTAGTTCTCATTCATTAAGAATCAATAAGAAGTATCATTTTAAGCAAAACTCCTTTGCCCGAATGTTGTAAATTTGAAAATTTTAAAAATACATTTATGCTGTACTACTAACCTTCATATACAAATGGATTAAGCAAAGAAAGTCATAAAACAGAGCTTGACTTTTGCAAACAAGAAATTCTTTTCTAATGTAAGGATATCCGTATCTTGCCATCTTACCTTAGCTTACAGTAGTTACTAATTATGTCTTTGTCATTGATGATGATAAAGAAGTCAACAGTGGATTATGTCTCTGGCACCAAGAAATGTAAGTTTTCAAAAGATATCAAGACAAAGCATGGGCTATACTTGTGATCTGGGGAACTGAGTGCCAGTGCTTGGAAACAGGAAGTCTGGTTCTGATTGAAGGTCTGACTCTAGCTTTCTCAGTCTATGCAAGTACTCTCCATTATTGTCCTTGGGACATTTAACTGACAAACGCAAACAATTTCCGAACATACCTAAATGTTACTGCTGCAAAGCTGAAATAAAATAGAATTTATATGTAAGGGGATATTATGAATTAAATTCACTTAGATTCTTTTAAAATGAAGACCTTACAAGGATGAACTGAGATAAAGTTTGAGGCAAATTTGTGTTCAGAGACCAGGGTTTTTTGAATAACCGCTCTCAAAGAGATTTTGTATGGATAACAACTTACTTGTTATGTTATAATCTGTCCGTAATTGTTTTAACTAAATGGATTTGAGCCAAGATTACTCACCTAATCGCATTTGTGACATAAACTTAATCAGTCTTTCCTCAAGGGGAGAAAACCTAATCTAACAAAATAACACCTATAAACTCTGCTCATATAAATTTTCTTTAGTAATTACCAATACAGCTACTTTAAAAATTATGGATGACATTGTGAATTTAACTTTGTATGTATTTTGTATATGAAGAATAATTCTTTCAAGAGATACCTTCACTGATGCACCACAAAATATTTCTAGGATATATTTCCACCAACAGTGGAGAAGTGTTCCTTTTTCTCCACAGCCCCTCCAGCATTTGTTATTGGGTGATTTGTTGATAACAGTCATTCTTTCTGGAGTGACGTGGAATCTCAGGGTTGTTTTAATTTGCGTCTCTTGAACGTTTCATGTCTCTTGCGTTTCATGTCTATCTGCTGTTTCTACTTCTTCATCTGAAAAGTGTCTATTCATTTCAGTTGCCCACTTTTGGATTGGGTCTTTAAATTTGGGGGGCTGATTTGAGTTCTTCATATATTCGAGATGTTAGTCCTTTGTCAGAGGAATAGCTGGCAAAAGTTTTTTCCCCACTCTGTGGGTTGTCTCTTCTCTCTCTTAGTAGTTTCTTTTGCTGTGCAAAAGCTTTTTAATAAGATCAAATCCCATTTGTTGATTCTTTCTGATATTTCCTGGGCAATTGGGGATTTGTTCATAAAGTCCTTGCTTACACCGATGTCTTCAAGAGTTCGACCTATTCTATCTGCCAGCAGATTTAGTGTTTCTGTTTTAATATTTAGATCTTTGATCCACTTTGATTTTAGCTTAGTGCATAGGGAAAGAAATGGGTCTAGTTTCAACCTTCAGCATGTGGAGAACGAGTTTTCCAGCACTATTTATTAAAGAGGCTATCTTCCTTCTAGTGAGGTCATTTGGCCCCTTTGTCAAAGATAAGGTGTCAGAGTGTTTGGACCTGTTTCTTCATCTTCTAATCTGTTCCATTGGTCCTGGGGTCTGTTTTTGTGCCAGTATCACGCTGTTTTTATTACAGTAGCCTTGTAATATAGTTTTAGGTCAGGGGTTGTGATGGCCCCTGCTTTGCTTTTGTTGCCCAGAATTGTTTCTGCTAGTCTAGGTTTCTTTTGGTTCCAAATGAATTTTAAGATTGTCTTCTCTAATTCTGTGAGTATGTTATTGGTAATTTACTTGGGATTGCATTAAATCTGTATAACAGTTTGGGGAGTATGGCCACTTTCACTATATTGGTTCTTCCTACCCAGGAGCAAGGGATACCTTTCCGTTTTCTGATATCTTTTTCAATCTCCTTTTTCAAAGTACTGTAATTTTCGTTGTATAGGTCTTTTACTTCCTTTGTCAGATTGATTCCTAGGTACTTCATTTTTGTGGATGCTATTGTGAAAGGTGTTGTTTCCTTAATTTCTCTCAGTGAGTCTGTTGTTTGTGTACAGGAATGTTATTGATTTCTGAGTGTTGACTTTGTATCCAGCTACACTGCTGAATTTGGTTATTAAATCTGATGCAGCCGCTTTGGAAATCAATAGGGAGATTCCTCAGGGAACTAGAACTAGAGATTCCATTTGATCTAGCTATTCTCCTTCTTGGTATCTTCCCAAAATAATTAAAAGCACCATATCGCAGCAATATATGCACACCCATGTTTATAGTGGCACAGTTTGTAATAGCTAAATCTTGGAAACAGCCCAAATGCCCATCAACAGCGGAATGGATAAAGAAAATGTGTTTTTTTTTATACAATGGAGTACTATTCTGACATAAAGAATGATAAGCTTGAGATATCTCTAGGTAAATGGATGCATCTTGAGATCATACTCTCAAATTAAATGAATTGGACACCCATGTTTAAATACTGCATTGTTTCTCTGATGTGAGAAACTGAAAGCATAAATAAAGACTAAAATATATTATATTGGGAAAGGGAAGAAAGTGTTCAAATGGGAAATGGAACAAGGAACAGAGGGACAAGAGAAATAAGAAATGGAAGGAAAAAATGGAACCAAAGCTTTTGTAAATAAGGAGGGAGGAGGGGTGAGGGGAGAGGAATGGGAAAAAAAGAAGCAACAAGATATATCATGCACAGGTACAAATCCCCTATGATGAATGTTATCACTATGTACATCTAAAGTGTATATTAAAATAAAATTTAAAAAATATTTCTAGGATAACTGTAATCCACTACCTCAGATAAATTTAAGCACAAAAAAAATGCCAATATGATTTTAAAATGTGGTCATTGGAGTTCAAAATAGAAAGCCACAGCTTTTGCTTTGATTTTCTAATTTACCTGTGGTACAGTTTTGGTTAAAGAAACACAGCTTTACTTAAACTCAAGTCCTTCCTTATCATGTTTCCTTAGTCCTGGCTACCAGTTAACTTGGCTCATTCCTGTGGTGAGAAGCAGTCCAACTGACACTTGTATGGACAGTCTGGGATTTGAGACTCTCTTTTAGAAAGCTAGTCTTTGGGAAAACCTATTAGGCAGTGGTCACTCACATTTGCTAATGTAGTCTCAGCATTTTTAGGCTTCTTAAAAACTGATTTTGTGGTACAGGAACAACAGAGACATTCCCAGAACTATGTATTGCCGTAACTTCTTGAGATACTAACAGAGGGCAGTAAGCTAATGCATTCACAGAAATGACTCTGACGTTCTACATTGGTGAGGTAAGTTTCTACCTTAGGAATCCAAATGGTAAGAGGCAAGGTTTCAGATTAGTTGAGGAAAGAGCGGAAGGAAGGAAACAGAGGCAGAGAGGAGGAGGACGGAGAAACATTTGATTTTAAGGAGAGAGATAACAGAGGCCAGGGGTGTGAGATCTAACTATGGGGGCTTCTGCTTCTTTGAGGAAGCCAGTCTCAGCCGATGCCTGAGGAGGGGAATAGACGATGGACTTCACAGGTTCATTCCTCAAAATTGTCAGTGTTGTCTGGTCTCAGATGCACATGAGCAGAGGCACACAGTAGGTTTCTGACGAATGTCTCCTGCATAAAATACCATCGGGAAGAATTTCAAGTAAAATAAAGTCATTTTAACAAACAGCTTTTCAGGCTGATTTGGAAGCGACGTCACATCTAGGATGAATTCTCCAAAATGCCAAAGCATCTTCATACTGGTGTGACACTTTCCCAATTACAGCAGTGTCTGCAATAATATTTCAGGCCCTTTCCAAAGTTCTCCATTTCATTTTCTTTCGCTGATGAAGGGAGATGGAAATTTTACACTCATCTGGGAGAGACAATTTAGCCGATCACAGCTGCTGCTGGGGGATCCAGAGGGAATGAAGTCCCAGAAGGAAATTCTCCACAGTCATCTGGTGAGTCTTGTGTCTCATCGTTGTCAGTGCCATTTCTAACTGATTTCTCGTTTGACCGGGAGAGATGGGTCAGACAGTTTTTCTCTGCTCCTTTGGGTAGTAAAGTTTCGAAAACCATTGCTATGAATACTCACTCCATTAGGATTAACAAAACCTTAAGAACGAAGAATTTCAACCAGTAAAATCACAACTTTTCAAACCTGACATCTATCTCTTGGCATTATTTTGAGTTGCTGCCATCTGAAAGGTGTTTATGAATTGCCACAAAGTATTTATTTTTCTCAAAATTAAAAGATCTATTAATGCAAATCTATGAAGCTGTTAACTGTACTACGGTTATATGCGAGAATATCCCTATTCTTGGAAAACACACAGTGATGCATTTAGGGGCAAAGGATCATTACTGAAACAATTTACTTTCAAATCATATAGGAAAATATGTACAATTTTTTGGTACTGTATTTCTGTGCTACTTTTGTTTTTACAACTTTTTGTATATTTTAAATTATTTCTATAAATAGGTTTTAAAAGATTATTTTATTGATATGATTATTGTTATCAAGTTTGAGGCTTAATTCTACTCATTGAACCTTGACTGAAGACACACATTCAATTATCAAGCAAGACCAGAAAATGTCTTAAATTACCTTAGATTCACCAACCCCCTAAAAAAGCAAGATTATGCCTATTAAATTCTTCAGACGTTTATAAAATTATGAAGCGCACAGTTGGGTAATCAAACAAATTGCACAAGAACTAAACGGAAGGCTTTATGCCTGCCAGTGGGGATAGAAAGACTTACTGTTGCCATGTGGGGAAGACCAGTCTCTGATGGTTGCTAGAGACGCCAACATCACTGAAAGCCCCAGTGATCCGGGCATAAAGCAAGTACCAAAAGCAGTTGTGGTCAGGAAGCTTTTATGCTGCAGGCAAATGCTAAGTCAACCCTTGACGTGTGGGGACAATTTAGGAAGCCGTGACACCTCATCCTAATAGAGTGCAACCAAACAGAGAGAACCCAGTAGAGTGAAACCTAAGAGTGCCACCAACATACGGCTCGCATTGAAGGGGCTCAGAAGTTGACTGGAAGAGAGTCCTTCTTACTGAGCAAAGTGGGATATTTAGGGATCAGTAAAGACAAGTACAGCAAATTAAAACAGGTTCATAATATTGAACAACAAGCAAACAAAATAAAATATAATTGTTAGCCACCAGAAGATTCTAGTAGAACTATTTCATTCTTTTGAAAATAATATATAAATGGGAAGAAGCAAATATTTTTCAGGACCTTTCTTTGTAGTTCATACTACTGGGTAGTCAGAGAACAGATAAGGAGAAGTTCCTTCTCACAGAAATATTCCGGCTAATAAATGTGGAGGAAATGACAAAATATCACCATTTTGGTACCTTAAATGAATTAATAGGTCTGGGTATTGATTATTAGGGACTGTTATCATCCCTCCAAAAGAAAAATTTACAGGCATTATGTGGATCCCAGAAAAAGAAAATAACTTATGATACAGTCTCGCTAAAAACATCACACCTCAACCTGACTGCATCACCCATTAAAGGAAAAGAGGGGAGAGAGGAACATTTCAAATGACACCACGGAGATATAACCAGTAAATCCAGGTTGTGGAAAATTCTTCAGCTCAATCAATCCTGATTCTTTGACCAATAACGTAAAGAAAACAAACAAAAATGACAGAGATAGAGGGGAGATGAGAGGCCTTTAAAAACACAGCAACCAAGTAGAAAGAGTATGTTTTATTTGTATCCTGACTAAAGGAAATTGTTAAAAATATTTACAATACCTTTAGAAATCTGAACACCAAATGACTGATACTAGGCAATTAGTTTTGAAAAATTTTAAGTGTGATAATGGTATAGTGGTATGCAAGGGAAAGGTCTAGTCATTTAGAGAGTCATATTGAAGTACTTATAGATGAAGCATATGCTGTCTGGGATTACTTCAAAATAATACAAAATGAGGTCTAGCTGAAATGAGATTGGCTGTGAATGGAGGCCAGTAGTTGTACACATAGGGCTTGACTATCCTATTTTATATAATTTTGTTTTTGTTTGAAATGTTCCATAATAACTTTTAAAATTTTTCCTAAGTACAGGCCCTTTATTTTCTATAAAGTATGTTTCACATGACTAAAAAATATAGAGATGTATTATTTATACACATCCATTGTTAAACTTCTTTATATCTATACGTGAAGACTTTTGCTGACTAGGTTAAAGACCTAGAAATTAAGGTAAAAATTGATAAGTCATAATTGGTGTGTAGCATTTATACTTTATGTCCATGAGACACTATTCTAAGAGCTTTAAGCTCATTTACCTCATCACAGTACTGTGAATTTTGTCCACTTCATATATGAGAAAACTAGAGAAGGGTAAAGTGTTGGGACACATTAAGCAGCAGAGTCAGGGTGTAATTTAGGCAGCCCTATTCTAGCAATTCGCTCTTAAACTTGATGTCTAATTTTGTAGCTAATCATTCAGCAAATCCCCATGTTCTAGGGAAGAGCTAGATAAAAAGAAATGGACCTATTCAAGAATAAAGGAAAGGTAAACGTCAAGACACATATACGGGCCAGCATGTTACTGGGTTTGGTAGAATATGGGGCTGTGAACAAGAGAAAGGCTGTGAAAAGAAGTTGGAAGGGTGGCAGACAGCGGTTGTGGAAGATGATCCAGAGCAGGTTGGGAGCACTGGCGCTTCGTGAGCAAAATTCTGGCATTGAGTTCTTTGAAAATTAACGGAGCTGAGCCTGCAGAAGAAAATCACTGGGAGAAAAACTTGAGAAGCAGGTTATTCAATAAGGAGGCGACTCCAAGTGAAGACAAAAGCAGGCCAGAATCTAGGGAAATGGCATGGGAGTAGAAATGGAGGCAGTTATAGAAATGAGATGTGACAGAAAAAGACAGAGAAACAAGAGTTGACAAAGTTACAGTTTCACACGGCCAAAGCAGGGGAGGACCCTGAGACTGTCAGCAATGAACAGAAGAGAACAAAGGAAGAGAGGCAGATGTGGGAGAGTCTCGTTATAGACAGCATGGATAGAGAGGAATAAAAAGGACACTCAGGAGGGTGCGTCTGAGGGTGGCTGGGTGAGGGGGACTGATCCGGGAGAATGAGCTCAGGTTTAGGGTGTAGATTTAGGAAGCTTTCTGCTGAGATGGGATGAGGGAACTGGGAAGGCAAGTTGAGGCTACCGAGGGAGAAAGGGGAGGCAGTCTGCTTCAAATCTGCAACAGCAGTATGATGCCCTCCATCCACGGGCACTGCTTTCGATTTCTTTTCCCTTCCCCTAAGCACCTAGCACAGAACTCAGTAAACTTTCTTGGCAGATTTCTCGAGACGGGTAAGATATACCAGCACTCTGTGCCTGAACAGTGTGTTGAACTCCCCAGCGATCCCAGGTCAGCATTTATCAGTACGGTGAGGATGGTTCAGTTCTTATTTTCTCATCTGGGACCTAACAAAGGGAAGGCCAAATCTCGAAAGCAAATTTACAGAGGAGACTAGAAGATCCTTCGGAGACGATTCACACATGGATTATATTTTAGGCAGTCGTCACTATCGTCTGGCCTGTATTACTTGAATAGTGGTGGTGTCACGATTTACTGCTGAGTTTTTACTCAATTCCAGCCAATGTGAGAAGTAGAGGAAATGACATGTAAGTTTTTGCCTACCTTGGCTATAACAAATCACTGAGATTAGTGTAGTTAACTGAGAACAAACTATAGGAATGGGAAAAACACATGGAAATAATGATCCATTTGCATACTTAAATAATTTTTTAAAACTTTTAAAACTAAAGTAAAGGTCTGTTTCTTACACCAGGGTCAATAACAGGCCTTTCTGGAATCTTTTCCAAACCCTATTTAAGCCAGATTATTTAATTTACACTTTTAGGGCCTGAATAATTGTCTTTGTCTTTCTTACATACTGAGTTTATTCCTCCCATGTCAGAGCTAGATGCTTATACTTCATTTCAAACTTTTCACATTTTCCATTTACTGCAACCTTGGGTTGTGAAAACCCACAACTTGAATAGATTTTATAGGGCACTTTTATGGTATTAACAACTCTCTTTCGGTAGGGGTCCTCCAGAGGAGGAGGAGGAGGATGGGGGGGGGACGGGCTCCTGAGCAAGCACAGCTGGGAGTCCTTACCAACAATCAAGAACCAACCCACAGGGCAGTTAAGCACAGATGGGAGGCATTGTCCGATTCCAGTCTGAGAAGCCAGTGAATAAAGAGCTGAGACGCAAATGGTGATGCAGATGTCATTAACTTTTGGAAAACTGCTGCAAACACAGAAGGACCTCCAAGTGAGTCTATATATCATAAACACTGTTGTTTGTGAAACCAGTAATCAGGTAATCCTTCCAAGCACTTGAAGCCTCTAGTGTGAGATTCCTTTTAAATTCATTTCGAACATTACAACTGATGCTTCTCAGCAGCCATTGAAGAGTTTTGTTCCAATGTAGCCTTGTGTCTAGGCCACAGACAAAGGCAGTTTTCATTGGATCAAATGGTTACTGTTTGCATGTCTAAAATGAGAGAAGGCAGGAGAAACAATTTAGAGATTGGGTTACTGGGTAATATAATTCCACTTTTGAGGAAGACTATAGAGTAAAAGAATATGACAGAGTTTTTGTTCTCTGGAGAGTTTTTGATCTCTTGTGTTCTGTGTTGGTGGAGTTGGTGGTGTGCTGTGGATCAGGCAGTTACAATCGCTCGGCATCCAGCTGGAGTGCTCTTTGCGGGTGCTTTCTCATTTTGAACCATCAAAATGGATTTTAAAAAATGTCTGATGTCTTAGAAGTGAAGAGAATATATCTAGTGGACGACTGCTTTCAGATGAGAACTTCTTGCATCTCAGTGGATACTACAATCAGAGCGCCATGACTCAGTGTTAGAGCAGCAGAGCTGAGGGGCTGCCATAGACCCTAAGTCCAAAGTAAATACCGGAGATCAGGATTGGCTTTAAAATAAACAAACATTCCTGGAGGAATGTTAAAGGAGTTGCATTCTACACTTTGCAGCCAAATTGTACAGCCAGGAGCAGAGTTTCTTCTAGATAGGACTTCAGACATTTCCTAGATCATGTGTATAGACAGTACGTTTATAGACACAAAGAACTACTGCTCTCAAATTTTCTTATGCTAAAGGATCTCTGAGGGCATTAATTGCAACACAAACTCTTGAGGCATCAGTCTGGACTTCTAATCCAGTGGATGCAGAGGGGAGCTCAGAAACGGCATTTTTAGCATCCAGAAGACTCTGATGTAGGTGGTCTTGCAGACCACGTTATGGAAAACACTGGGTATAATTTGTCGGATGCTTCTCATTAGAGTATATATCCATTGATAATTAACAATAACCTCAGTTTAAACTGAAGCATACACTCCCTCACATTTCTGACACATGAAAGGAAGATGTTTTTTTCAATACACAGTAATGTGTAAATCATTAAATGCTTTTATTGGCAGTGATTATTTTCAATTGACACTTCTATGTCAGATATATAAAGCTAAAAATGATGTAATTAACTGTAAATTTCACTTTCTTTTTGACTTAGTAGACTGTCTTACTTTTGTTTTTCATAACTAAGCAAGACAAACGCTATCAAGCTCTGGTTAGCTACGGCATACTCTCTCAGCTAAACATGACCTGAAAGAAATGTGCTTTGGCAAAGCTCTGGAAAGCCCTAGTGGGCCCACTGGAGTTGCTGTAATCTATTAAATTCAATTTATGTAGGTGGAAAGTCCTTAAACATGCATTTTATGATAATATGAATTTTAAGATGTCCCCTGATAAATATTACACATACAGCTAGACCAGAATGGCTATTAACTGAGCAAAATTAATAATCTGCATTTTTAAGTGATCTAAACATTTCAAAGACTCTCAAGAGAGACTTTGTGAGGGAATTTTTGAAATAAGGGAAATGTCCACAATTTAATGGACAAAGAAATAAAAGTTTAAAGAATATTTGGACATATTCAGTAATGGGTGAGGGGGATTTATGTTCCAGAATCCTGGTTACTTGCACTGATACTTGGCTATCCTAAGTCATTTAATCTTATCACTGACTCTAGTTTCCACTCTCAATATTCATTTTCTAGTGGGTCTAATTTTTCTGACTAAGCTACTTTGCACTAGACCTAAATGAAAAGTCTCTAAGTCATCTCTCATCCTTTGTCTCCTTTTCCCAATAGGCTGGAATCATCATCCAACCATGGACCTCTGAGTAGCCTGAATAAGTTATAAAAAAGGACGCCTCCCTGTTTGGCATTAATCATTTTTTACTCATTAACACGAGGTCTCCAACTCTGAAAGAATTTGGTTACATAAGTAAGTGGAATTATGAAGTTAAAGATTCCAAATCAGGGGCTGGGGATTTAGCTCAGTGGTTAGAGTGCTTGCCTTGCAAGCACAAGACCCTGAGTTCGATCCCCAGCACCACAAAAAAAAAAAAAAAAAAATTCCAAAACAATGCCATACTACAAAGACTTGGGTTGAATGCAACTTTTAAACTTACATTATCAAAATCTCAATCTTATATTGTCCATGGAAATAATTATTTCCCTAAAAAACACGTTTTGAGGTATACTTTATGTTCTGACCCCAGCTATGAAATACTAGGGAGACCTTTGTTACCCAAATTAAAACTAAGGTAGCATTTCCCCCAAATTGAATGAAGTCCTTAAATCAAATACTTGATTATTATATTTGCATTAACTTTTTTTTTTGTGGTGCCGGGGATCAAACTCAGGCCCTTGTGCTTACAAGGCAAGCACTCTAATCACTGAGCTAAATCCCCAGCCCCTGCATTAACTTTTTTAAATAAAGAAAAATTACCAGTCTCCTATAATTTTGGTGGCTGGTCTCAGGTAAACTGCATAGTGCATTCAGTGGTAGTGGTAGAACATCCCAAGGAAACAAATAATGTCCCAAGAACTATAAACGCAACTAAACTATCATTAAAATATAAAGCAAAAGCAAGATTTAGAGAACTTCCACATACTCTGCATACACATTTTTCATGATTTTTTTTTTGTGGAAAAAAAATTACTAAAAGACAAACACCAGCTTCCCAATAGACTAATACAGAAACTGTAGGCAATTTTTTGAAAATGAACACAGACTCTGCTTTAACTATAGGACTAAAAATGAAAAGTAAAATTAGTAGTTGTGGTTAAAGAACAAAATTAGATATTGCAAACGCTGAGAAATGTTGAAGTTACACATCTAACTAGAATTAGGAGTGGAGTGGAAGGAAGAAAAGAAGAAACTGGCAATAAGGGTATAATGAATCCTTTATCTTCTGTAATGAGGTGTTAAAAGATTAGCTTTTAAATCAGCTTAAATTGTTTTTAAAGTCAAATTAAGTAACAGAGACAAGCATATTATTAATGTGAAGGGAAAATGAAGAATGGTAATTATTGAAGTCTGACAATAGTAAGAATGGAAGAAGTGGAAAAATACTAAATCTGCCATTTATGAGAAGGAATGCAATAGACTTTGACTGGAGAAACAGAGAACTCTGTAAATGTCACATAGTTCTAGTCATAAATATAACTCCTAGAGCAAAAAGATTCAAATTTTCAGGAGGACTCCTAACAAGGCGATTAAAATAATTTTACCTATAATTTAAAATCTGCTCACACAGACACATTGAAATCCTGTTGGCTATTCTGGTCAACCTTTAGTAACATTTACTATAGAACTAATACAAATATTACATGTACTTCTTTAGAGGACAGGAAAGAGGTAACAATTTTCAGCTCATCTTACGATACCACTCTAATACCAAAATCTGACAAGGAAATGCAAAGAAAAGGATCACTCAAATTTTTCATAAATATGGATGCGAAAATCCTAACTATATTTTGGCAAATTGACTCCAATTAATTAAAGAACAATACATAATAACCAAATGAGTTTTATTCTATAAATACAGTGTAGGTTTAATATTGGAAAATCAAATGCTGTAACTCACTACATTAATGGAAAAGCAAAAAGTTAGGTTACCATCTCATCAGATGTGGAAAATACATTCTAAAAATTCAATATATGATTAGGTATCCAAGAGAAACTCAGAAAATTTTATTTTCAATACCCTTACGCTGATGAAGGCTCTCAAAGGACAAACCTACAGTATATTTGAAAATTAAATACTGAATTCTTTCCCCCTGGATTTAGAAAAAGAATGAGGGTGTACACTACAACCCTTCATTCAATACTGTAGATGTCCTAGGATCCAGGTAGTACAATATGACAAGAAAACAAAGTCAACAAATAAGAACTGGAAAGGAAGTAGTAGAGCTGTTTATGCATATATAACACAGTAAGGTTATATACAAACTATCAGAATTAAGTAATGAAAAAAGATATAGCATGCAGATTAAAAAAATCAATATACTACAAGCCATTGGAAGTTATAATTTAAAATTGATTAAAATAGTATCAAAAATACCTAGTAATAATTCTAACACTAGTTATATAAGAACACTAGAGTGAAAAATCACAATGCACTACTAAGGCACAATAAAGAAAAACTAAATAAATAGATATACTATGAACTGGATGATTTCATATTATTACAAGGTAAATTTCCTCCAATTTACAGACTGAAGTAACTCATTCAGAATCTCAGCAGGTTGTGTGTGTGTGTGTGTGCGCGTGCGTTCATGCACACGCATGTGTGTGTGTTGTGGGGAGATTGATGTTGATTTTAAAATTAGAATAGAAATAGCAGGTCTGAGGTTATCAAGACAGTCTTAAAGGGCACAATGAAAGACGTTCATGACTGAATACTAAATGCAAGTGTTGGCTATTAGGCGGTGTTGGTACAAATGCACGCAAATTTACCAATGGATCAGAACACAGAATTTTTTCCTCCTTCGTCTATGTTTTCATTTCTATCCTTGTTAAATTGCTTCTGTTCCTGCCATTATCTTCCCATGTCCATTGTTATAGTGACAATGATGGTGGCGGTGATCTTGCAATTATTGATGTCATCATCTTAATTCAATTTCATTTATGGCTTATTGTAGCAGTTACATAGCTGCTTCTCCTTTCATTGATTCCATGGATTTTATTTTTTAATTAAAAATTACCTGGGGTGGGGTAAAGTTTAGGTCAGTGCTACAGCACTAGCATGCAGGAGGCCCTGGGTTTGATCCCCAGCCCCTTAAATAAAACAAAATGAAACACTACCTAAAACATACATGTAACTTGATATAAAGCCTAAATACATTAAAACATGTATGTCAGTAGAGATTTTAAAATGCTTTAATGCAATATTTATATTTGTACCAGAGAATACGTAATGTACAGATCTATATAATATAAATTATATGTTATTTATATATATATTTTATGAATTTAAAGTTTTTAAAAATTTGTAAACTTCATAAATGTAAAACATTTTTAAAATAAAGTGTGTGTATGTGTGTGTGTGTGTGTGTGTGTGTGTGTGTGTGTGTGTGTGTGTAGTCTTTTATTTCAGTGCTGGGGACCGAACTCAGGGCCTTGTGCTTACTAGGCAAGCACTCTAACCACTGAGCTAAATCCCCAGCCCCATTATGTATACATTTTGAAATATAAATTACAGTTATTTTTTTTTTACCCCTTTTCTGGATGTCAGACATTTCCAACTTCATATATATCCTTACAGTTTTTTTCCCTAAACTCAGGTGATCATAACTGGATATATGCACCGTATAGATTCTTATCTTTTTTGTTTTAAAATTTATTTACATTATCTGTGTGTGTGTCTGTGTGTGTGTGTGTGTGTCTAAGTTTGCATTTTTACTTCCTCCCTCAACATTACCTTCCAAAAATCAATTTGGATTACTCAGTATGATCCTAATTTACTAGTTCCATAATACTCTATGCTACAGATATATCATAATTTATCCGTGTAATCCCTGTTAATGACATTCACTCTGTTTCCAGTTTCCTGTCACTACAAGTCATGTTGTGATAAATACCATCACATTCCGCACCAGTAAGAAGTCTACGTGGTTTGTCTTTGTGTACCTAACAGTTAATATCTCTGTTAGGATATTTGTGGGCCAAGTCTATAGGAACACCGTTCAGGAACTCAGTAAATGTTTGCATTTAATTGAATTTAGGTTAGGAGTTGTATTAAAGCTTTACACAACTTAACATCACATAGACGTGATACATCTTAAATAGATCAAGTTCTAAAAAAGGTAATTGCTAGGTAAAAGGATTATGCATTTCTTATTTTTGAATAAATACTGCCAAACTACTCTCCAAAAGCTACTGTAGCTCTACACATACTGCCTGCAAAGTTTGAGAATGCCTTTTGTCCTTGAATCACATCCAGTAACAGGTGCCTGGGTGCAGGGTGTAAAGTGCTATTTCATAATTGCTGTAAATTATATATCACTGACTACTAGCAATCGGATGCTCTTCTATGTTTATTAAAATTTTGAGTTTGTATGTCAGTGAACTGCTTATTGGACATTTTGTCCAATCAAAATTCTTTTTCATCGATTGAAAATAACTCCCTGAAAAGTACAAATGTTAATTGGTTGCCTGTTAATTATAAATGTACAATTATAGTTTTCTAATTGATTTTGGTTATAGTCCTTTACCACTGAAATGCTTAATTTTAGGTATGAATACATCTTTTACTTTATAGTCCCTGAGTTTCAAATATTGGTTAGGTATACCCTGTCCTTAGATTTTTACAAATGCAAAATATGTACTTTGTTTAGATTTTTACACGAATCTTTCGTCCACTGGAATTAATTTTTGTATATGTGTAAAATATTTTTTACATGGATATAGTCAGTGCCAGCACATCTGTGGAGTACTCCATCGAGTTTTGAAATGCAAAATTTACTAAGTTAAATTCACCTAAATTCTGAGATCAATTTCCGATTCTTAATTTTATTCCATCAATCTTTATACCAAATGATACAATATTTTCATTATTATGGTCACATTATAGAAGGTTATGATGTCTGGTAAAGGAACTCCGTGTTCCTTCTCAAAAAATTTTGACTGTATTCAAGTATGTATTTGTCCTAGGAAACTTTAGGAAATTTCATCCACCTTTAAACCAAAATGTTAAGAAGTTGGAACTATTTGAATTGCATTAAATTTATATTAATCTTGGATTAATGTTTTATCATTTAAAAATGATATCTACATATATTCCCTTAGACCTTGTTTCATGTTCTTTTTGTTCATATATATACTGTCTCTTATTCAAATTTTCCCAAAATTATCATTGTTTTTACTATTTACATTAACAGATCTTTTGCTTAGTAGTTGAATTATATTTGCTAACATATTACTTAAAACGTGTCTATATTCATAAATAAAATTTAGTTGTAGTTTTATATTATGTTTGTAATTAAAATGACACAAATGTCTTGGAAACTGCCCATCTTTTCTTTGGTGTAGGCCAGTTAAAATAACACCGCTAGATAATACTCTGCTGAAAGACTAGTTTGTCCTGGTATTTTATTTACCAGTAAGTCTCAAATCACCTCTCCAGTTTCTTCCACAGCAATGAGTATAGTCATATTTTCCAGTTATTTTCAGACAACTCTTTATATTTTTTGTAGGAATTCATTCATTTTTCTCTAGCTTACCAAATTGGTTTCTTTAGAAGTACTCATACAGTTTCTCAGAAATCTTTTGATTCATCTACTATCTGAGTCATATCTTCATTCATTTCCTAAGTTGTCTTAATTCCATTTCCTATTTTGTTTCTTTGGTTTAATTTTAGTTATTCATTTTATTGGTCATTCATGAAAGCAGTTTTTAAATGTATTCTTCCTTCCTACAATTTTTAAGTGTTCTATTTGATCAATTTTAGCGATCATATTAATTTGCTTCTATTTTGAGACTTATTGTGTAAGATGAAAATTTAGTTTTATATTTTATTCTTTAAACAGAGTTTGCATTATATATTTTCACCCTCGTTTAACCTTTGATATGTCCCTAAGGCTTTAGTATGTTTTCCTGTGCATTGATTTCTATGAATTTTATTTTTATTTACAGTTCAGTGTAAGGTTACTTAATAAAGTTTCCAATATGTCTTGATTTCATTATTGTTTATATCTAGGAATGTGTTTTGCCATCTTTTTGAATTTTTTTTTTTTTGCCAAAGAAACTTTTCTGAACATTCAATGAATGTTAAAATAATTACAGGTATAAGGTAAAAGGTAAAACACTCACACCTCTCTAATGGCAATGTTGAAACATGTATTTCAATTGCTGTATCTTAGTCTCACTGGAGACATAGCAAAAGTATAAGGTGCCAGCTCAAATTATATTGGATATTCTTACTCCTTTTCTGAAGAACAAGGGAACCACAGCAAGGTCTACTGTTGACGCACATGCTGATCAGTTCGCGGAAGTCACACACACAGAATCCCTGAGGATTTCTGTGACATGCAGGAGAAAGAGCACAGGAAAATACTGGGCCCTCAGATAGTAAATTACTGGAATTTAGATCAGTAAAAATTTAAGGGTTTTTTTCTCATTTTAAAACGTATGACTATGCCTGTTTATTGGCAGGTAAAGTCAGGAAGTCACTACTTACTTGATGATCAAATGCTAAAACTTATAAAAGTGGCTATATTTCATATTCTTTTCCTTCTTTAAATCAAAGAGAAGATAATATGGATTAAGTTACCTTAAAACCTCAACTAGCAGAATAACTAGAGGCCAAATCAGCTTCTCTTATTAGACTCAAATGTTCAGTTTCTATAAATTATAATAGTTAACAAAAGAGAGAGTTTCAGAAATTCCTGGAAAATACCAAGCCAAAAGTTTAGCCAAAGTCTACTTACTCCAGCCCGAGCCTCTCAAAGGGACGCCTGTACTGTAGGGACTGAATGGTCTTCTTAGTGTGTGAATTCTTCCAGAAACGTCAGGGTGTTGGGGGTTTGGGGGAACCTTTACTGGGGTCAGCCAGCCAGATATGTCTACAGCTGAGTGCTCCTGATGCCGGTCCTGATGTTACCTCCTAGCGATTCTCTCCTGTGGAGATTTTGTCTGAGGCTGCGCTTCAGTCGGTTTCTTAAAAGCTGTTTTGCTTCTTGTTGTGGTCACTACTTTTCATCTGGACACACTATATACTTCATCTGGTTCCCTAAACATCTTGTACTTCATCTCCTTGGTACTTCTGAATGAACTCGCCTCTCTCTTGCTGAGAATTCTTACCTGTACCTCAGGACACACTAATAAATCATTATGCAAACTCACCTCCCTCTCCCGGGAATTCACGGGATCCCTTCTTCCTTCCTATAGCATCCCCTACAAACTGCAGTCAAACACTTCAGCGTTTTTCTCTTGCATCTCTGTCATCCTACTGCTGGACATAGAGTCTGGTTTAAAGCACTAAATGATCAAATAAGTGGATGATTTAACAAATAAATATATATTCAAAAAGCAGAATTTGTTTAGAAGCAATTCGGTACCACACTGGGTTGCAAATGACCTCAAACAGCTTTGAAAATAAATTGAAGGCCTTTTAATTAATTGATTGTAGCTTCGACGCCCTTGAGACCATGACAGTCATTAAAATAGGAGAGAAAAGATTTAAGGATCAATAACTAAGGGCTCACTGAAATTAACCACTTACATGAATCCCTGAGACTGTTACAGAAAGAAAGGCTTAGACATGACAATGTTTCCTTATTAATATTACATACATGTGTACTGTAACTGTACAAAATATATGTGTACCATACAAAAATGAATATTTTTGATATAGATCCTTGGCAGAATTCCAAATTTAATTATTAAACCAATGGCTTTAAGCTGTTCTTAAGGAATAAGATGATTAATAAGATGGTTATCAAGAAGGACTACCTGTCAAAACCCAAAAATCATGCAAATGATACAACTTCAGTTTTTTTAATTTGGTAAAACATTTACCTAAGGATGTGTTGGATAGGTGTGAGTTAAATTTCAGTGAGGTCAGGCGTAAGCAGTTAACTAAAACGAGTGTCCTCTCTTCATCTCGGTTTGGCCTTAGAAAGAGCGTTCCAATGCTGTGCCACAGTCCTGAGCACCAGGCTTTTCTTAGTATTCACAGTAGTTACTCAAGGACCCAGAATTCACGTACATAAAATTCATGACCATTAAGAAGCTGAAGAAAAGATGACTACCATAATAGACGCCAGGATCAAGGGTAAAAGTTGACAAGTAGGATATACCAGGCTAAAAATCCAAAGCTAAAAGTGACTACGTAAAAGTACAAATCCTTATATTTTGATTCAAGAAAATAACTACCTGAGAGTAGTGTAAATCCTACACATTTTGAGACTCACTTTAGATCTACAAATTTGTGATTCCAAAGATAATCTTGCCTTACCCTTCCCTTTTACAGGGGAAGACTTGGAAATAGCCACACGATTAACGGGAGTTGGAGCTGGATTAGGACTCAGTGCTGCTAAATCTAAATTCCTTTAAAAAATAAATGAATAAATAAATTCCTTTACTGTGTCACACTGCCTAGATGATTCACTGCTCAAAACACGGGAGAATAATGGAACCTGACAGTGACGGGTACAGTGAGCTACTGCGTCCCAAGTGAAGGCCGTAAGGAATACGAGGGTTGTCTCTAAACTGAGCCCACGAAGCACAAAATTGACTCAGTCCCCAGATACTATCACAGAAGTGCTCAGCAGAACGCGACGGTCTTACATTTTCCAAAAGTCTGCCAGTCGTGGAACTGGGATAGATGGATCAAAACGACTAGGAATGTATTTTGTCTTAAAGAATTTAGAATTGTCTATTATTAGCATTAATAAACAGAACCCGGTGGATCATTCTGTCAGCATCTGAACAAAAGACGAGCATGAATTCAGTTGACTCCTTAGTCCCCACTAATTTAAAGAAGAACCCTTGATCTGACCTGTTCACAGGGTACTATTGCGTGCCCCAGCCCTGCGGTTTCTACCAAGATATCAACTCCATGATTCATCTGTATACACAAGTAAATCTTAAGTGGGAGGCAAGATCATGATCAGTGAGCCCTGGGAACAGAGCCAGCTACAGCCATCTGCGCGGCCACGCTCCCGAGGGCCGCACAAGTGCAGGGACTTAAAATAACATTTGACAAAATGTTTGCCCAGGGCATCAATGCTTTATAATTTTGCCTTTATTTCCAATCTTATGATCTGATTATCAGCAGAAAACAAAGAGTAATATAGAAAATGTGGAAGAGACAAAGCAAATGTTAATGGTTTTCTGTGTGTTGCCTCATCTGTGCACTCCTGTAGAGCTCTGATGGGGAGTTACTTATGTGGCTTAAAGGGGATTGTAAGGATTAGCGAGGAAAAGTAAAAACCAAGGTCATTTCTTGACGATATTGGACTAAGACGCAACAGAGGATCATGAACCTAGACGATAACTGCACACCATCCACTTGGAACAGCAGCTGCGGCGACATCTCTGTTTCCTGCGCTGGAATTCTATCCTGGTCTCCTGGGACACACGTGTTTGGCGGTTCCTACATAGTGAACTGCACTCACTGAAATTCACATGCCAGCAGCTTCTAAGTGAAAATAATACATCTGTCAACTAATATTTGGTGATGGTGAATTAATTATTTTCCTACCATCTGGAATGTAGCTCTGACAAAGAGGTTTGGTTAATAAAATATATTTATTAACAGATTTACTAAAAACAAAAAGTATGAATATTTCATGATCGTGTTAAGCAGAAGCATTTGCTCGATTAATTTTTAAACCCATTCTAAATTTAAAGACCACATTATTTTTTACACACTAAAAACTATCACTGAATGTGAGGGTGACTTTTACCCTAGAGTCCTGATGTAAAACTCAGCCTCATGTTAGGAATGCTCAGGTGGTAGCAGCGGGGATTGTGTAATGGAGCTTTTCCTTAAAGGTGGTGTTAGGTCGCCTGCTCATGAATTCATGTATTTGCATTAAAAATTCTTTTCTTTTTCAAGCTGCCAGAGTCAAAACAAAAGAAAGTAATCCGAAGGGGAAACCAAGCATGGATGGAATGGAAGTAAAGTAAGTGTAAAAGGCAGCAGTGGAGTTAGAGAGAGGAGGCCCCCGAGCAAGAATAAAGGGCAGCCTCATCCAAGACAGGAACCCCAAAGTGGCTCCTGAGCCGGTAGGGAAGACACAGGACAGTGGAGTGAAGGTCAAAATAAAAGTGAAATCCAGCAAACTGCACGACCACTCTGAGACTCCATAGTGATTTGTAAGAAACTATCAAATGTCAAGTTGCCATAATCATTACATACATAAGGACCATGCCTTTTCTACCTGTCTCTTGTTATTGCCCCCAAATTTCCGTATTTCTTTGTCCTTAAATTACATAATAAATGGATAGATTTCCTTGACAAAACAAGCATAAGTTCACTACGGTCCCAAATTCCACTGTAAGTGCAACTAAAACTTATGACACAGGAGTCAGAAGATGACCTGTAACACTGAACTGGAAAGCCAATGTTTTTATGGTATTAAAAGAGCTGCACTATTTATAGTATAAGGCGCTAAATAGTACCTGCCCAAAGGCCATCTAATTCATAAATAATAAAAAATTGAAATATGTTAACCAATTTATTCTGTGCATAGTTTAGCACACTACGAAATATATTAATGTTTTATACATTGTCTTGTTTGAAACACAATTCCAAGGATCATACATATGAAATTAAAGTAATATAGTAAATACATACACACATATATTGAATACATTGTGCATGTACTTAATACCTTACAAATTCAAAAGCGGAAGTCTGAAAAAAACTAGAGTTCATATTGAATACATCAAAATAATTATTAAATATGTTAGAGGGATAAAAAAACTGTTACTTAACCTTGTCTACACTGCTCGTGTTATGAATTAATCAAATTATCCTATGTGTTAGGCACTGTGTTGGTGTTAGCAATAAAAGCCATATACAAATCAGGTCTCCACTCTCATGGAGCTTCTAGTCTATTGAGGGAATCAGAGAACTAAACAAATACAAATCTCTTGTTATAACTATAAATTGTGATAAATGCTGAAAGAATGAAGGAAACATCCAAGAAAATAACTTTGTTTGGAGATGTGGGGGATAAAGTCAGGAGTGGTGTGCCACTGAGCCACATCCCAAGTCCTTTTTTTAATTTTCAGACAATGTCTCAAAATAAGTTGTACAAAACAGATTTCACAAACTAGCCTCATACTTCCAATCCATTTGCATTAGCCTCCTGGGCAGCTGGGATTACAAGAGCAGGTCACCACACCCAGCTAAGAAAATGACTTTTAAGATGTAATAAATAAACAGAAGGAGGCAAGGGAAAAGAAAAGTATTCCAGGCAGTGGAGTCACCAATGAAGATATCTGAAACGGAAGAGACACTGGTGGAGTGAGAGAATCAAAAGCAGTGGTGCTACTGAAGCCAAAGGAGAAAAGGGTAGTGTAGACCCCACTCTGGGAGGCTGGGGCAAGAGCATTGCAAATTCGAGCTCAGCCTGGGAAACTTAGTGAGATCATGACTCAAAATAAAATTTAAGAAAAATGGACTGAGATCTGCAGCCCCGTGCAAACTCTCTGGGTTCAGGCCTCACACACACACACAACGGGGAGGGGACAGGAGAGAGGGGTTCCAAGAGGAAAACGCAGGCCAGGCTGCGCAGGGCTGTGGTGACACATTAGGGATCTGGATCTTAACATAACGAGAAGCCGCTAAAACGTTTTAAAAATTGGAACATATGATTAGTTTTGTAGATCCATCTGGCTATAATTTGGAGAACAGATAAGAGAGGAACAAAAGTGAAAATGGAGACTAGTTAAAATGTGACTAATAAATAATTTAGGTTTGTTGATGTTGAAGCAAATGAAGAGAAAAGGATAGATTTCAATTATGCTGTAATTTAGAACTAAAGTTGACATTGGCCAAGAATTCCAGAATATTATTAAATAATAACAGTGATACTTTTGTCTTGTTCTTGATTTTAATAGGAATTTCTTAAATATATGATTACTGGCTTAAGTCTGACAATCTTTGGAAGTAGAAGCCACCTGCGATTTTTTATGTAAGTAGGTCAGTCTGTTCTTTTGGGGCTTTTTTGGGCTTGTTCAAGAATATTTCCGATCTACCACACCGCTTTGGATTTTTAGTGTATTGAAGTTTTCTTCTTCAGGAACCCACACTCCCTGCAGGTACTGCCCAACTGCTATTGCTCCCTCCTCGGCCAGTTCTGGAGAAGATTTTCTGCACAATCTCTTTACTTTGTCAAGTACAAGTAATTTATTCTTCAACAAACTCCAGCCTGGCTTCTACTTTTATTATTCCACTAAAATTACTTTGCCATCATCACCAAGGACATGCATAGGAAAGAGTTACATTTCCAACAAAGAAATGATCAAATAGAATATTATATACTCATACTGTAGAATATTATGCAAGTGCTGAAAATATTACTTTAAAAGATATTAATGTCCATGAAATACTATAGTCCTTGATAATTATTCTCCTCGTCTCTGTTTTGGGGTCATAGTTTGTTCTGTTGTATGTGTCTCTGGCTTCCCCTTTCTTTTTTGATGTTCCATAATTACTAAAAAGTGATGTAACCACAGAGAGTTAAATGTATTTCACATTAATTAGTTATTCACTAGCACTACAAAGAATTGAGAAAATTCAACACCAATCTGTAGTGACTAATGTTGAGTCTCTGGCTTGGCTGTCAGACTGCCATCAGCCTGTCCCAACTGCCTGCGACCGTGCATAATTGAAAGTTGGCATGGTTACTTCCATACCAATTTTCGGTGGGCACAGATAAATTGCTCTGGTTTTTGAAATCATAGTTATTATTTTATTCCATGTGTTCCGTTAATTTTTCAAGTCAGCTGTTGAATGAAAGGCCTTACTAAATGTTGTAAAAGTTTCACAAATGTTATCAGGATAAATGAAACAATTGTGTAACAGGCTGTTACTCAGCACAATTCTACAGGTGCACCAAGAGAGAATTCACAGGAAGTAGGGTGACATGTTGACAGCCACTTCAGAGTGATGACGGGAAACTGCTATATTTGTAATAACAGTATTTAACATTCTTACATTAGTTTTGAATATTAGGCATAATTGCCAAGAAAGGTTTAACAGTGAAATCCTAAAAATACATTTCAACTTTGGCCTGCTTTTCACATGTATTTTGCTCTCAATTTTACTTTAGCTAAACTTAAGAAGCACCTGACATTAGTTTTAAAAAGAAGCAAGGTCTTTTCTCAGTGTAATTATTTGGTACATCATATTTGTCTGTTACCACCCCAATGAAGAGTTTCATTTTTCTATAACACCATTCTTTTATACATAAAGTAACTGTATCACTTCAAATTTGAAAATATCTTTTGACAGAGTTGCCAATCACACGATGCAAACAACCAAAGAAGTTGATTTAAAGTATCTAGAGATGAAGCACAGTGGATATGGAATTTGTATGTAGATATGGGACTCAGTCATCCACAGATTAAACTATTTGCAGAGAAGTCTTTGAACCAACCTCCCATGGATAGCAAGAGATGATATAACTTTCAAATGAGTTCCTCTGCACTTGGACTAAGAACAGTATATTCTACTTTTTAGAAACCACTTAGTCAGTCTAGTGAGTTAAGCTGGCCTGAAGGCTAGTTTTCAAGCCATAATGAAAAGCAACAGATGTCTCTACTTGGTCTCCACTAGATTATAGAGTTGGCACCTAGAAGTCCTCACATAATTTATCTTTCAAAGTTGATGTAGTCTTTAATTTATGACCAGTAGCCACACGTCCTTGGTAGATATGACAACCCTGACCAACAACAACTCCCTGAAATACTGCATTATTTTTTTATTACTTTATTTGGCAATTAGTGAATTGTGTCACTCAAGATGGTCAAATTTTAAACACAGAAGAGGGCATAAGGAGGGAATTTAAGAGGAAAGGTGGGTTCGTTTTATAAATATATACTCAGTTTTCCACAGGGAATTGAGATTCAAATTAGACTGACTGGTTTTGTTCAGCAACTAATACATTGTGAGCAGTGCAAGAATCTCATGTTTCATGCTGAAATGAGTGCTTCATAGACTCCTGTTTCTAAATTTAGTCAACCACATGACCTCATTTATGTCCATGAAAAATATATGCAGTACAAGTCACAGTACATGGATTTTTCAGCATGTACAGTAAGTAATAATCAAAGCAGAATGATTTTTAACATAAGGGTTACTACACGAATCCTATCTCTGTCAATCATTGAAATTGTGATTCTCTTTTGATATCTTTTTTTCCTGTTTGATGTTTTCTTTCTGACCTCTTTCAATCATTCTCCCTAATGTGGTAAAAAAAAAAAAAATGGCTATTTGAATGCAAGCTAGTAGATATAAGGAACTAGAACAGAAATCTTTGAAACAAACTATAGCAACCAGTTTTTCTATACCTTGTAGCCTGTGAAAACACATTCATTCCCTAACAATACCAACTACATGTACAAAATAAGATTTTAGTGGGTTAGCAACTATATTATACAGAATATGTATGTCCTAGGTGAGTCTCACTTATTAATTACAAATATGTGTAAATATGGCATTTATTTATAGACCCAGCTTTGGAATGACTGTTATTTTAAACCAAAATGTTTAAGGAATTTTTTAAAAAAGAGACCCACTTTTACAATAGTCATAATTTTATGCAGTTCTCAATTGGATGGTTGTCATATGGCTATCCTTTCTTCCTCACAGCTCAGTGAGGAAAAGTAATTATTATGTAGCTTACAACATGTGTAATTTGCCTTATAATTATAATAGGTGCTCATTGTCTCTATAAATACTTATTGAAGAAGCAAATAACTGATCACTGCCAAGAAAGCTAAATGCAGGCAATATTGTCTAATTTGCAATGATAGAGTCCTCCTTCTGGCATTCCAATTACATGACATCTGATGTGCACGAGAGTTATGAAACAAGGAACGGTATTGTTTCTGCTTTATTTTAAAACAAAAGTAGATTTTTGGAATTCAGAAGAATTCAAATGACCATCTGAAGGAAAGTTTTGGATCAGGCACTTCTAGTCTTCATATTTAACATAAAAATATTCGTAAAAGAATGATTATTTAAATAGTTTTCAGGAAGTACCAAATGACATCGGTAGCTATTTATTATAATAAAATACTCTCTTAAGTATAGAAGTAACCACACAGAATTTAGTTCTGCAGTAAGGTCTCTTAAGATGACAGCCCTTTGTGAGGGGGCTGATGCCTCAAGGTCCACCATCCACCTTACCATCTTGCTCTGGACCTCCGGAGGCTGAACTCTGTGGGCTGCACACACATGACAGGCTCTTGCTTTGGTGTGACCAGCAGCTGGGGACAGGGCTGGAGGTGTTTACTGCCCTGGCTCCCATTTTGGGACTGACTCTCTGGTGCTGCCTGCTTTTCTAAGCTCCTGTCCCCAGCCTCCCCAACAGGTCTCTCTCTGCCATCGGGTGTGGTTATTGTGTGGGGATTAAAGGGTCCACTGCACCCTGACCTGGGATATTGCCAATCCTTATGATTGTTTTATATCTCGCCCACACCTTTAAAATCATCCTTTTACTAAACTTTGATATTATTCGAATTTAAGTGTGCCATTTCTTTTGTGTGACACCCTATTACAGTATGTTTCTCTTTATTCCTTCAGGGAACAATTTTATGAATAAACCAGGTGAGTATTTGTGCAAAGACTTGGCTGTGGTGGATCAGCAACATCATGGCATAAAAATATGATGCTGAATAAATGTCTGAATCCTTTCTGTATCCATGAAGGAATTTAACTAGAAATGTCTAACCGCCTTCTAAATAAATTTAGAAAGATTTGTGATAATCACCAAAATATTAAGTCTATTTTAACTGAAGCACGTATTTGCAGTTATTTCTATAAAAGTATTGAACTGCTTATATAAAACACACAGAAGCTATAACACATTTGCAAGTATTTTCAAGAGTGCAATTTATCTTTACGGGTGCACATATGAAGAGAGAGATTTACCTTTTCACCAATTTCTCCTTTGATGCCCGCAAAACCTTGCTCTCCCTGCAGAAGAGAAACATGGTACATATAATAACAGAAATGATACTTATAACACATGTAATATTTACAGTAATAAACCATCTAACGATGAAAAAGATCATTAATTCTAAATAATCATTCCTTCCCTGCAAACTCTAATATTAAGTAACATGAAACTTAAATATTCCAAATACAAAAGGAATAATTTTCTAGTAGCTTCATTACTTGCAAGGCAATTTAATCTTCATAATTAATTTTCCCATGTATAAAATAAGTATGACAGTAGTACCTTCCTCACTGATTTGTTTTGAGAACCGAAGGAGACATCTAGACCCTAGAATGGACCGCTAGCCATTCTTGCTATTATTACTACTTATTTCGCTCGGTCCAGACTTTGTAGAAAGGTGACGACTACACTCCATCATTCTGGCAAGGTCTGCGTGCCGGATGTGTTCCTGTGTGAGTGCGGAGCTCGGCTCCTGCTCAGGCACAGCACTGCGTTCCCACCCACCTGCATTTCTGTCTCTCAGTCACAGAAAGACGGCTGCTGGCTCTCAGTCCCCGTGCTTATCCTAAGAGGTCTAGGTCCCTTTTCTTCAATCAACCCTCTCTGGTTTATTTCCCCACTTAATTTGGCACAGTAGTTACAGTACGGATGCTCTTTTCACAGTCAGCATATTCGTCGAGTGCCGAAGATGTGACGCTCACTTCAGGGTGATGGAGTGAGCGCTGAGGACTGCTGAGCGTTCCCAGCATTCTTGAGGCCCGTGACATAGTGCTTGGGAAGCAGTCCCAGAGTTCAGAGCCAAGAGAGGGAAGCTTTCTTATCTCAAGGTTTTCTGCAGTGCCTCAACAGAGGACACTGGTCTAATCAAAGTCCATAGAAATTATATGAAAAAGAAAGCCAGACTTTTACTACAGCTACATATACATAGTTTGTAAATGTATAATTATATGTATGTGTAAGTGTGTATACACACACACAAATACGGGTTTAGGTGTTGTGCATATACACATGCATATGTGATTGGGTAATATTTTTACCTTATTTAATCTCAAAAAATTTACCACTAAAGAAAATAGGTTAGTTTGTAGGTATATTCACCATGAGCAACCTTTTTTCCTACTGTTTTTCCTGAAATCTAGACTTTAACTTGATCTGTTAGCTGACACTGAAGCTGCTAGGTGACACCAGTGCGTCAGCCGTGTGTCCGCAGGATGCAGCCACCACAAACAGCTGCTGGAAAGTCCAAAACCATTTCCCAGCAGATAAATCTGCAATCTCTTGGCCTGCGACTCGCCTCGCAGATGCAGCACATGCCGTTTCGATGGGTTTTGTGTCTAGAAGTGCTGTGAAGAAATTCAGAAGGTTGCACTGCATTGCTGCCAGTTTAATCTCATTATCTTTACTGTGCCAAGAAATGGAAGATTTTTTCCTTAAAGCTGTAACTGTAAGTGCATATATTTAAAAATGAGATTTTTAGCTACAGAGAAAAGACTAAATTCATAGCAACTTCTGACGTAATTAAACCTTGGAAAGCTTGTCTAGAAATGCTATGCTTGGCTTTGGCGGGCATCTACCATTTCGTCGATAACGCGCTCCCCTGTGGGGGATTATGTGGGTGGTCAGGACAGCTGGCCCCACCTGAAGAGACTCCCTGTCCCTCCAGGACACGGGGACGCGGCAGTCCCAGTGCTTCCAGGAAGGCTGGTCACACACAGTCATGTTCTTTCCCAGAGAGTGAAAGCCGTCCTGGGACAGCAATGGGGGACAAAGGAAATTCACCTTGGTAAAGAGAAAGACGCTAGACACTGGCCTACAGAAGCCTTGCCGATAAAAATTTCTTTATCATCATGACTCTGCCATTCTGAAAGACATTTTTGGAAGAGACTGGGCATCTATCACACCTGTGTACTGTTTAATATTTTACATCATTGTAACTGCTACTTTCAATGCACCCTGGGCTATAAAAAAGAATAAGGAGTAGTCAAGTCCAATCCAAGGCAGTAAAAACCGTTCCCAATGTACATTTCAGACTGTAGCTATCAGCAGTAAAAACATTTCTGGAGTCACTATCTCAACTTGCAAGGCCCCCACAGAGCAATGTCACTGACCTCAGAGGAACACAATGCTGAAGTGCTCCAATACAACCCTTCCTAGAGTGGTCTCTTGAGAAGGAGTTACTTCCTTGGGTCCTCTTTGGAAAGACTGGTCATTAGCTTTCTATGAGTCTTTGATGGAATTCAGTTTCATCAAATACACTTTCTGAATCTCTACTATGTTATGTGTGAATTCAGTTGTGGTGATGTTAAATTTCTTAGTTCATATGCAACACACAAAAACTCTTTACCTTTTGGCCTGGTAAGCCTGGAACCCCAGGTGCGCCATTTTCACCCTAAAAGAAGCACAAAGAATCAACTGTATTAGCCACAAAAAGAAATGAACTGGTACATTTGTACATTTGTGTGTGTGTGTGTGTGTGTGTCCTTCAATAACCCTAGTGTTGTAAGGAACTGTAGCCTAATACCGAATACCCACCATGGAAAGGGGCTTTCCATCTATCCCTTATCTTACAACTGCGGGACTACCAGCTTAATTTTAAAACAAAGAAATACAGGCTCTGAGAGATGAAGTAACATGTCCAAGATCACCCAACTTTTAGTATAACCCAACATTTGAATTGAGGTCTCACTGACTCCACAGCATACATTCTCAGCATGATATTTAATATCCTTTATTTTCTTTCTTTCAAATGCCTGGGCAAAATACTAAAGTCTGACATGGTGCATTTTCTGGGGCAAGTGCTATTCTCCTCTTAGGTAAATACTTTTACCAGGACTGTTTGCCAACTGATGACACAGTAACCAGGTGGTAACTGGAATCCTAACACACTTCAGCTCTGCACCTAGCTGCCTCCCTACCTCATCTCTGGAAAAAGATTTAATTCTGGCTTGTAAGTGTCTTCTTGCCTAAAATCTGAAATATACACATACATATTTCATATACATATATACACATACATATAATATTTCATATACATATATACACATACACTTATACATACGAGCACGTTTACTTTCTCATCCATACCTATGGATTGCCTTTAGATCACATTTGAAGTCATCTACAGTGTCATTTTATGTGAAAAATTTACTTGGAAGAATTTTTACTTCTTTTTATTCATCTGGCTCCTATCTTGGGTAGAAAGGTTTCAACAGATGCCTATCAGTTTCCATTGCTGGAATTCATGAGTCGTGTCTTCAACAAGTCTAGTCTGTAAGCAGCACACGAGCGAGAAAGAGACATTCCTGGGAGGATGGGCATATTCTCCATGGAGCCTCGGGGATTTAACTGGTTACAGGAATTTACTTTGGCTCCTGACTTCGGAGGTTTAGGTGGTTCAAAATAAAGTAGCAATTCTTTGACTTGCTCAATAGCCACCAACAATTTATAACTAAATTAGAAAATAACAGCTTTTAAGCCTTTTGTAGAACATAGACATCATTTCTAAAAATTATGCAAACAAAATTCAAGCATATGAAGGAAAAAAATCACAACTTCAAACTTTAAAACAGCAATGATATATTCTGTCTAAATCTAAACAGATTTCTATTTTTTCATTTATTAATACATTTTTGGAAAGTTTTAGCGAATTTTACCAAAGGTGTCCTGCCATATACCCATATTATTTTTAAGACTAAAATTTTTCTTAGATTATCAAAGTATTTTACAATACAACTGCTATCATGACGGACCAAAACCTTCTTGCTAAGTGTAATTAAGTGATGACGCATTGATAAAATATATTTACCTATGTAATAAATATTTGTCACTTAAAAAATTATTTTAATTCAAAATCTTAGGCATCACTCAAGTCTATTAGAAACTCCATTTGATAAGGTGGCCGTAAAAGTGCAGTAAGTATCTGACACTGGGGAACATTCTATAGAAATGTAGCTTCTGTTACTCAACACACAAGTATGACCATTTGTCCCAAGGATCAAATTATTTTCATAGTTGATCCAACATAATGTTTTATATCATATTACAAGTTACACGTGACAACAAGATATGGAATATAATCCAATAAAGTACACTGATGCAATATTTACACTGCCAGAGATATTGTTTAGGGGGAAAAAACCTAAAGTAGGGACAATATCTCCTCTTTTCCTTTGCTCGCAGCCCTTGCTACGTATCCTGTGTTCCTAGTACTGGCACCCAACGTACTCCTGTTGCCACGTGGAAGATCAGGGTCACACCCAGACCTACTGTTAACTGGGACCAAAAGTCCTTAAAGCTGTGATATAATGTCTTCAGTTGACACAGGTGTTACGATTGTTATAATTAAAATATATTTTCCTATGGCCAGAGTTAATTGGCCTCTACTCTTTGCTGACTGGAAATCTATTTTGTAAGAATAAATCTAGACCCTGAGATAACCCCATACGCATCACTGATTATCTCACAGGAAATGAGTTGGCCTCCTCTGACACACCAACATGTAGAAGTTTGAAATATTGCAGGCACTTTTGAAGAACAAGCTTGGAACTTTGCTATTCAAAGATATACTCATTGAGTTCTTGCTTTTTTTGAAGTTACCATAGATGCTCTACTTAAACGCATAGAATCATTTTTAACAATTTGTCATTCTTCTCGTCCTTGTGGGATAAATGAGCATATTTTTTGTGTCTATTTCAAAAAGAAAAGATTTATTAATTAGCATAAAAACCGAAGCAAGACATTATCCTAAAGTGTCAGATTTTCTTGACAGATTAATGGATGGTGACACTTCGGTCAGAACTGTCTCTAAGGCCTCATTTATGCCAGCAGTATAAGCCTCTCTATGTTCCCTCTGGGGCACAGGCTAAAGGCCCTTGCTGCTGTGACAGTTTGGATTCAGATTTAATTCTACCTATAATAATAATTACCTGCCTACATGACTCACAGGGTATGAATTTGGCTTTTCTGAACTCCTGCCACATTGTCTTCCTCTCGAGGAAGACAAAAGTTGATTTTCCTTTAGTTTCCAATATTTTAGTTCACTATAGAAAATTACAATCGATTCCCAACACAACCACAACTTTAAAAAAAAAAAATTGCCTGTGAAGGGTGTACTCTATCTCAGGTTTACCCGTCTACCCATCAAAAGATGCCTGTCCCTTTCCAATTACAAATTCAAACGACAGAGGGGCACATGAATGGGCTTAGGTAATACAGAGCAGGTTCAAACTATCACTGCTGTGATAGTGTTGTTATCTATGTCACTGCAATACTGCATGGCCCATCTTCAACTTCCAGGAACAATCAAAGAGCAGCCTTCACAAAATTCAAGATAACCTCTTTGAGGGTTTGAAAAAAAAAAGCTAATGTGGAGTTTAGAGATAGCTGGTGGCTTTCTGAAAAACTAATCAAAAGATTTCATTTTACCTTCTTTTTATCGCTGTACTTTTCCCAACAGTCAGTGTTGCCGGGCATCAAACATAGATTACTAGTTTCCTTATTCCTTTGACATTGGCATCAATATATTTCTTATTACAGGATATATATGCTGTCTAAAAGACATTTGACTGGGAGTCACATTCCCTAGGGCCTAGAGGTAGCAAAGATAGTACAAATAATACCGAGCAAAGAAGAGGAATCAGGTAAACAAAAACCTCACAAATAACTGGAATTAGGCCGAGAAAGTATGAAGCTATATACTATGTAGTAGTGCTTATCCTCAAAAAAGTTAAGCATTCACCCTGTGATTTAAAAATGCAAGACCCCATTAGAACAATGTTTCTATAGTAAAATATAAAATTTGATCTATCATTTCACTTAGAGCATGTCTTCTGGGAATATAGCCTTCTGTGTGACTTCAGTGTACACTTGGAAATATGCCAATATTTCCCTGAATAATAATTGATACTCATTAAAATAAAATTAAATGTTGAATAAAATAGCTGGAAGAAATATCTGAAATAGAATACCATAATTCTAACATGAAAGCAAATTAAACAGGCAGCAGAAAATACATTTTACTATGATTTCGTGTATCACTAGTGCCATATCTACATTTCTGACTATATTCTTGCTTTAGCCAGCCATAATTCTCAGAAATTGAATCCCTATAAGGTTCTTAAATTTTGAGTAGTCTATCAAACATTTCCTGAAATACAAAACACACCTTCTATTTTTTGAGATATCTGATCCAATTTGAATTCTTTTAGTTCAGGAAATTTTTTTCCTTCTATATTTTGAGACTTCATTCCAAGAAATGAATTGTTGAGTAAAAAATATATATGTTGGATATGGTTTAAAAGCCCAAAGATTTTGAATTATTTATATTTGTTGGATCCTTAATGCAGCTAACACATGGAGATTTATTATCACATAAATATTCAGGATAAGACTAATTTAAAACCTTCTTAATCATAAAGTGAATGAGATTTTATTATTATTTTTTCTTATGAGTCATTTAAAGAAGGGGAAGCCAGCCATCGAGGGTAAAGTATGGCTGATACATGTCTTAATGATAGTAATGTGAGTATGGATAATAAACAGCAGCTAAGTTCAACAGTTACTCTGTCAAAATCTACTGTGTGTACATAAACCTGGCAGGTTCGTATGCCTATAAAATAAACAGGATGGGTATTCTTAAATATGAGAACAACTATAATACATTTATATTCACCACTGCGACCGAGGAATCCAATGAGGCATTAAGTCTCCTCAAAGCTTCTTTAATTTAAGCACTTTTGCTGTTTAGTTAGCACTGTGGCGAACAACGGAAATTAATTCCAGGTGTGGTTATTGAATCAATCCTTTCTAAACATAAATTCACCTTCCCCAATTTTCTGACCACTGGTTTTGTTTCTGCTCTCTGCATAAACAAAAATCTTACAGTTTTTCTCTATGACATCCTTTTATGTCATCACGAAGCCTTCAAGTCAACAAAACATTCATTTTTCAAATGATAATTTTGAAATCTCTTCATATTGTGATCCCTCTTCTCTGGGTATTCACTGTCTGTCAATATGTCTTTTAAAATATGGCACTCACACTTAGCACCTGACTCAGAAATGGTCTTACACAGAAAAAAGAGCAGCAGGGCCACTGTGCTCATACACCCCCCACACACACACACCCTCGTTCTGAACAGTAAATGATAATTCTATTAATACAACTTGCTTTTTTAAAGCAAAATTGCTCATTTGTACTGGGCTTGTTGTCAATTACAACCATTAAGTTTGCCTTTCAAAGTGATTCTTAATTTAAAAATTCTGTTTCAAATTAGTGAGATGAGTATCATGCTGAGTTATTCAAATGAAAAGAAACTTAATTTTGAAATGATTTAGAGAGTTAAACTTTTCTAGCAAAGCTAGGAAGTCTTAATTGATGTGGTAGGTGCGTTACAAAATCCGGGCTCCTATTTAATGGTGATGATTTGCTCAGAGTGGATCGGTCAGGAACAAGGATTAGGGCTTCTCTAGTGTCATACTAGCTTCAATACAGTTTTTAAATAAATGTGAAACTTGAAAAAAAAAAGTAGAGGGAACTACAAGGCATTTGATGCAATTCATCTACTGAACTCTGAAGTATAGCAAGCGACATCTGAATTCAAGTATTCTAATGTGTGGAAGATGATTCAGGATACAGACAGGACAGTACCATCAGTCAGCTCCTAATTGAGGACAGTGAGACACCAGTCGCTGCAAACTATTTCCTGTCCTCATGGTGGGCAATTTATACTTCAACTCCATATCAATTACTTCAACAGGAGCTTCATTGGTTACTCATCTTCAGTAAGTAAACGGTAACTTGGGAAATGATGATGAAAAAGACCATGTCCTGGCAATGCTGTACAAAAGTCAGGAAATTTTCCAGCTGAGTTTGGACAAAAAGAGAGGAAGATAATGAAGATTTATGCTTGAGAGAGAAGGAAGAACATAGTCTCTTCAGGAGAAAATGAGAAACAAATTCTGGACATATGCATCCTTCTCTCCGTTACATTTCATTGTAGAAAGCAAAACTTGTAAGCTTTGCAAGGCAGAAAAGAAGCCTCCCCTCTCGTTGCACAGAAAATGTGCTCAGCCTCATCTTCTGCCAGCTCTCTATTCTCTTCTCCTTTTCCGGCCTGGGGCTGAGTCCTCTTGAATTCTGCATGTCTCCACTAACTCTGTCCTGAATCATTCAGGTGCCCTGTGTCGAGCCAGGTGCTGGCATTAGAGAGATGAGCGAGGTAGCAAGTCCTTCTCCTCCAGGACTGTCATTTTAGCAGGGGACATAAACACACACGGCACTGGTGATGTAAACAAAGCACTATGTGAGCAGAATGAAAGAACTGTTAATTCTGCCTAATGGCCAAGAAGACATCATAGAAAAGATGCGTGAACTTTGAATTCAGTAATCTGTGAAAATGCAGTGATGGCTGTAAGGAAGAAGGCTATCAACCATCTGTGGTCGGCTCTTGAATCTTCTACTCTTACCTGACAGGTTCCCCTACTACCTTACACCTGATATGGCTGTCCCTGTCCTGGTTGGCTCAAAGATCCTTTAGACAGCCATGTTCAGAACTCTAATACCTAAAACCCTAGATGTCTTTATAAGATACCAGTCACACTTTTAGATCCACTGCTCAGTATCTCAGCAATCTACACCCAGGATAAAATAATTAGCTACTACACAAGTAGAGAAACAGAGATTGTGTGAACTTTTTCACGGCAATATTTTAATATTTACATCCTAGATGCAGACTATACATTAAACCAAACAGGAACGTTTGCAGAGTAGTTCTTGAAATCTGGCTAACTGTTTAGTAAATAAAAGTCAAGTGCCTGGGTGCCAGATACACTGCATGTGTCAAGGCTGCCATCCATCTGTTCTGTTCCCTGCCAACTGCTCTACTTGGGATGCAAGAGGAAAGCATTAGAAGGGAATAAGAAACCATTAAGAAATAAAATCAGCTGCAGAGTGAGTAAGTTTCTTTATCTTTTTCCTGTCCTTCTATTACCTCTGTTCTTCTTATGTTTCTGCTTATTTTAGTGCTATACTGTATCGATGTATGCCTACAGATTAAACAATTAAATGATACTTTATATAAGAGTAAACTTTCATTGATAATTCAAGTTTCACTCTGGAAGCTTTATAAGTGAACCCAACAAGTAAGTTGACAACTTTTTTGTATTTGATATTTCTATAAACAATATAATAAAATCTTAAATCCTATGTCTGGATTTGACTAAACCTTCATTTACTACAGAATCTTCTAAAATACACAGGTAGGTAGGCAATTCTTAATTAAGAATTATACAAACACAAAGCTCACATTTGTTTTGCTGACAGTGATGTATTCATAAGAAGGAAGTATCCTTCCACTGGAATAAAGCTTTTTTTTTTTATTTAATAGTTTGAGTTTTCACAATAATTTGTCACACGTAAATAGGTATTTTAATTTTTTTTTAACTTGAAGGGAATTCTAGAATTAAGGTTAATTCCAAAGTCCATGGAAAAATCAGGTTAAACTAGAAATACAGAGAGGAAGCCAAACGACTTACACAAAAATTCTTTTCTCTAAACGCCTATAAGTTTCTGACTCTCTGAGGCATTAATGCTACATCTGGACAAGGGCTGTCGCAGAGTTCATTATAATTCACAACAGCTACTGGCCTTGTCTGGCTTATATAAACTGAAACAGCATCTGCCTTTATTTCCTGAAGTTGCAGTCTCCTCAAAGAATATCTTTTTAGGGAAAATCAAGATGCAGAGATCATGCTTATTTCATTTTCTAAAGGAAAAGAAATACAAAAACTTTTAGAGAACAATGGATCTGCCTCGCCCAGTCTGATTCCACTTAATGATGGAGGGCTTCAGAGTTTATGGTGAGAACACTCATCATTTCATAATGAGGATAGTTAGTCTGGTTATTAAGACGTACAAGTTGACAACTCTCTAATCACGTTGTCAGATGCACCTCTTTAGTGCCTTAATGTACATGGCATTTTACCTCAACTTATTTATCTTTTTAATAAAATCCTGGTACTAAGTTAAACATCTTTGGTTTTGATAAAATGAATATGGTGTGTGTATGAGAGAGAGAGAGAGAGACAAAGAAGCATACTTGGTGGAGAGTAAAGAGTTTTCTAGGTGAGGTGTTGCATTAATCTGGAAAGCATCTACACTTGGGCTGCCTGGCCTGCAGTTAGGCATACAGGATACATTAAAGATCTTCAGAGTCAGGGATTAAAATGTAATTTGGGCTTGAAAAACAAACAAAATAAGTGTCTTTTTTCATAATACTTTTTTCCCGAAGGTAAATCCAGCCCACATTCTCTTATTTGGTGAAAAAAACATACGCACAGTGATTCTTAATGAGTGGACACAGTCATCTAAGTGTGGAAGAGGCAGAATCTCTAAAGTCAGGTGGAGTTTAAAGGGGCTTATGGGGTAAAAGACAAAGGACAGATCCCTCTCTCCCTGCAGCAGAATGTTGGAAACAAACCCCACACTTCACTCCCTAAGTTGGTGGACAAATGAATTTAAAATCTAATCCAGAACTGCGTGTAAAGGAAGTCTGGATATTTGGGTGCTCTCCAGATGAGATATATGGTAAGTGAGTAAGAACTGTGGAGTCTTATGGATAGCAGCTCACATCCTAACTGCACTGTGTGCAAGTCATGAAATTCAGGGAAGCTTTAACTCTCTCTAGATTTTAGTGTCTGAATCAATAATACAGTGACAATAAATCTTACCTCATAGAAGTGTTCTAGGAATGAATGGGTGTCAAGAAGGCTCTTGATAGTGTTTAGCACATAATAATCATTTAGTAAATAGCTGCTAGCATTACTATTGTAGAAGTGGAAAAGGCGATGTAAAAAGAATTGAGATGTGTTACGTACATGAACCAACTCTCTGTGATGAAAATACACATTGTGTATTGCAAACAGGTAAGAATAAAAATTAAAATTAAAAAGGTAGAAAACACAAACAAAAAATACTCTTACTTGTATTTCGTTTAAGGGAAAAATTCATTGCTTTGGTAACACCCAGTTTAAGATGTAAAAGATACAGAAGATATGTGACTTTTAATATTTTCCACTAAATGCATTTTTTAAAAATATAAATTCCCTTGAATGCGTTCCAATTTGGTCTCAGCAAGCCAAAGTTTAGAACAATAAACATCAAACTCTTTGCCTTGGAAATTGTATCTACTGTTTACTAAATATTTATATATCAAACATAGAGCTGGCACTTCCATGAATAATCTCATTTATTCTTCACAATAAAGCTAAATTATGTACAATTCCCATTTTGTAAGAGAAAATGGACACATAAACCAATTTATTACAGCCTACATTGAAGAGGAAGGTTTTTGAACTGAGATTCAAACCGAAGCAGTGTGTGACCTTATGTAGTAAGTCATCCATTCCTCTTGGAAAAGTGAACCACCCAATTTACTCGGTTTGACTGACAGTAACTTTCGTCCATCGAAGCTCTCCAGAAGCCACCAGTTACCAAATAACACTGGCTACATAGAACAGGTTTTCTTACATGAGCCCATAACAGAAAATTTACCAAACCTGTTAGGTAAAATTGGAGTTGTGCTGAATTAACGTTATTTTTCTGTGATGTTGGACAGCCTGGCTATATATATTAACAATGCCTAGTACAGTCTGTACTGAGTGATAAGTATAATTATAAGCATATAATTAAATGCTATACTTATCCATCCTTAAAGTTCCCGTGACACCATATTCCACGAATAGATTTCATTAAATAGCATTGTTTAGTGTACTATCTTTTGCTTGGGTCTCAGAAGAAAAACGGCACCTCAGTAAATTAATGTTCTATTCAGGGCCTTGACTTAAAAAATTATTATATCACCTTGCCAAACTTTGAAGTGTAGGTTTGTTTTAGAATAATGAGACTCATATATAAATGATTCAATTTGTTATAGTTTCACATTGGATGAAAGAACGAACTGTAGCTAATACACAAATCCTACTTTGTATTGCTCAGAATGCACTTCACTATTAATATAAGTCAGTTTCCTAGCTTCAGCACTAATCCTTAAAAAATCTACTTTGAGAATAGTACACTTGAGATATATGTCCTATACACACTTTATGAGCATTCTTGTTCGAAAGACATTCGAACAATTCATTTTTTCCATTTTAACTTTTCATAGTCATCTTAAGATCTTCTAATTCTCAGGGGGGAAAAAACCCCAAAGAATCAGAACTGCTGAGAAGTAGGATCAAAGATGCTGTATGGGGCAACTCTGAGATGCACTTATATCACAGAGGTATAGAAGGGAGACGTGGCTCCAGCAGAGCTGGGAGGGAGACAGCTCTGAGGAAACATGCATTTTAACATCTGATAATAATACTTTGTAAATTCATTTAGAAAAAAATCAAATAAATAGGGTATTTTCCTCTGAAAATAATGAAATTGTTTTACTCCAAATATAAATTTTACAAGTATGATTTAAAATTCTTTGAAATTTTAAAAATTTTGATATTTCTTCCTTGGAGTGAAATATATTGCAATTAACCCACATCAGGTAAAATATTACAGTAGTAACTTTCTTGTCCTTTTTACTTAGTATAGATTCCTTAGAATTATTTTAAATAAATGATAACCTGTGGATTATGGAAGTGAGGAAAACGCTCATGGGGAGGTATTTTTCTGCTCATGGGTGCTGCATTCCTTTTACGGTTAAAGAAAGTGACACTCGAGAAGCAGAGCTGGCACCACCAGGGACTGCGACACTGGGAGATCATACGGTCAAAGACTCCGTGCTCCTACAGACCTTGGCGGATATCAGCCAGGACGGAGGGTCTCTGAAGATGTGTGGACTGCCTGCCGAGACCAAGGCACAGTCTGCTCCCACAGGGAGCACCCCTCGAAGGAGCACTGATTCCCTCATTGCTTTTGATCCTCATCACAGTAACTCAAGAAATCAGGCCTTGAGGGAGAAAACTGCTTGAGGGAACACGGGAGAGTGTTTGCCAAGACAATTTTGCGTGGATTTAGAACACTGTAAATACAGCTGGGTCCTCACCACATTAGCTTCTCAAATTCTCTGGGGTCAGTCCCCACACAGACACCCATGCTCCCTGATTTTTGCAAGGCTCAGTCACCATTTTGACTGTCTATGCCCCAAAGGCAAAGCCTCTCACTTCTCCAAATTAGCTGGCCCAACTAGATTATCAGTAGGTGGTATACTCTTTTATATTCAAGTGGAAATGCAAGATTCCTCTACAAAAGCAGACTTCTCAGAAAAGACAAGAGATCTTCAATTCTGAGTAGTATTTATCTTTGCCACACTATGTCTTGCTCCAACTCCTCCACATTGTCCCAAATGCTTTCTTCTCTAAGAATCTCTTATTTCTTTTTCTAGAAAATTTCTTGATGTATTTAACTTTCCAGACCACTGCTTTCTTATTGTCAGGCCTCTTGGTTGCAAATGGGTGGACTGACTTTTATTAGATTGAGTTTGTTGGTTGCCTCATCTAGTCCTTAAATTATACACAATCGGTTCAGAGCCTCTTCCACGAACAGTAATTAGTAGTTTACACTTGGTTCTCACAAACGAACATCTAAGAGATGTCACTATGGAGCACTGACATTAAGGTGTTTTATGCCAGTCTTAATAAGGTGCTTTAATATAATCCAGAGGAATTTTATTCTGTTTTCTCATAATTTACCAGATAAATATGTGTTTTACTTTACAACCCACAGTAAAAAAATCCAACAAAGTATTCTATAGTTTAAGTACTTCAGAGATTCTGCATTTGCTTTCAAAAGCTGAAAGAAAAGATTCCTATATTTAAGATAATTTGAAAAATCTTAATGATCTGAAATCTAAATAATCAGATTATTATAGTGAATTTTAGAAAGATAGGTAGTATAAGCATTATAAAGCAAGTTTTGATTGGTGCCTCTCATTAGGAGTTAGATGACTGAGTAGCACTCCCTACAGAAAAGGTATTTTGAAAAAGTTAGGCCTTTTAACAAGTATTTAAAGAAATCTCTACTTATGATGAAGAGGATTCCGTTAACACCATCTCAAGCTTAAGCAAGACGATAGCAGCCCAAACAAACATCTTGTAGCACAATATTATTGCTCACTGGGGTTATGAGATTTTAAAGTCCAATTTACCGTCCAAGTTACATTCCTACAGGGATAAAGAATTCAGACTGAATAGTTTCTAAATGAAAAAAATCGCAGCATCAATGAAGTAGTCACAAGCCAGATACACACTTCGGGTCTCAAAAAATAATCTGAGAGACTCTGAACCCCTTTTGTCACTCCGCTTCAGTCATGCTTGTGTCAGTTTGGAGTGAGTAAAAGCGCTTTCAAGGCCTTCAAGGGTCATGGCCTTCAAAATAATGAGGTACAAGAGACTCAGCTCATCTGTACAGCTACAACAGCTATGGAAATTGATACCACATTTATTTTAGCAAGTAAGAGATTTTTTCTTAGCATTAACATGTAAAAACTTTAACAATTCAGCAAAGCTATAATTATTAATATATGAATATAAGTGAAGAAGGAGACATCTGCAATTCAACATACAAATGTAGCCATGTTTTTTATTTTTCCTGAAACAGTATCTTGCTACATAGTCCTGGCTGGCCTTGAAGTTATGATCTTCTTGCCTCTGTCTCCCAAGTGTTGGGATTGTAGGCGTTTACCGTATCTAGTTATAAAAAAATTTTAAAAATTGTATAAAAACTGAACTTGAAATATGCTGAATTATAATACTAATGTCACATGAGTGATTCATGGTTTAGAATCATCTTTAGGCATTAGGGATGAAAACCAGTCACTTTATGAGCTAAATACTACATTATTGCATTTTGTTGATAGATTGAAATATATTTTTTGCATTTTTAATTACAGTATCTCATGTGGTACCACATTGTAGCATGTAGTACAGATTACACAATTTTAGTCTGCAGTGAGATACATATTAAGATACTGTGTTACCCATAAAATGGTGAATTTAAGACAGCTTTTGGGCTGTTAACAGAATAGTGATCAGTGTTTGAGAGCAGGGATCAGTAAGCTTTTTCCACAATTAACATTTTAGACTTTGCAGGCCACACAGTCACTGCCAGTTACTTAATCCTGCTGTGTGGCACAAAAGTAACCTTAAACTATACACACACAAACAAGTTTGTATTCCAATAAAACTTTACTTATAAAATCATATAGTGGTAATTTGGGGAACCCCACTATAGAGCCACAGTTTACTGATCCCTGAACTATGAAACTTGTTCCATACATTAGCTCATCCTATATGACTAACTTGATAAAATAACCAAAGTTTAATAAAATACCAAACTGACATACCTTCTCCCCCGGAAGTCCAGGACCACCAAATTCACCTTTATTACCAGCTATACCCTAAAATATAGAAATGTTCATTAGATATTTTTTTAAAGCTGTATTAATAGCTAATGTCAAAGAGACTATTCCATTTCACAGATAAATTGCTTTTGCTTGCGCCAAAGCTTGTGTGCGGGCTCCTTCCTCATATTGTACACATGTCATTAAACTAGACTTTTGATGACATTTAACCAATTGTCAAAAAATTAATAAATATCTAAATAACAACTAGAACTAAGATCAGGCATTATCTACACAGAATTATGTAATTCAGCTCTTCATTTATTAAAGGTAATAAATGACTATATTGTGGTTACTAGAAATGAGTTTGAGCTTTTAAACTACATCCTAGTTTAGTGCATGGTGAGAGGCATGGGTCTAGTTTTAGTTTTCAGCATGTGGCAAGCCAATTTGTCCAGCACCATTTGTTAAAGAGGCTATCTGTCTTCCAGTGAGGATGTTTGGCTCCTTTGTCGAAGATGAGGTATTTGAGCGCATTTGGAGTTGTTTCAGCATCCTCCAATCTATTCCATTGATCCTCAGATCTGTCTTTTTGCCAGTACTATACAGTTTTTATCACTGTAGTTTTATAGTATAGTTTTAGATTGGGGACTGTGATGCCCCCTCCCTTTCCCCTGTTGCTTAGGATTGTTTTTGCTATTCTGGGTCTCTTTTGGTTCCAGATGAAATTCATGATTGTCCTTTCTAATTCTTTGAAGTATGTTGGTGGTATCTTGATTGGAATTGCATTAAATCTGTATAATAGTTTAGGAAGTATAGCCATTTTCACTATGTTGGTTCTTCCTACCCAGGAGCATGGGATTTCTTTCCATTTTCTGATATCCCTTTCAATTTCCTTTTTTAGAGTACTGTAGTTTTTGATGTAGAGATCTTTTACATCTTTTGTTAGATAGATTCCTAGGTATTTTATTTTTTTGTGTGTAATTGTGAAAGGTATATCTTCTGCTATTTCTTTTTCGGTGGGTTTGTTGTTTGTGTATAGGAATGTTATTGACTTTTGGGTGTTGACTTTGTATCCGGCAATGCAACTGAACTTTGTAATTAAATCTAGAAGCTTTTTGGTGGAGTTTTTTGGGTCTTCTATGTAGAGTATCATGTCATCCGCAAATAAGGATAGTTTGACTTCTTCTTTTCCTATCTTTATCCCTTTAATTTCTTTTTCTTGTCTTATTGCTCTGGCTAATGTTTCTAGAACTGAGATTGAAGTGGGTCAAAGATCTAAACATTAAAACAGAAACACTTAATTTACTGGAGAATAGAATAGGAAGAACCCTTGAAGACATAGGGGTTGGGAAAAAAATTTATGGACAGAACCCAGACCACATGGGAAACAATACAAAGAATCAGTGCTTGGGACCACATGCTATTAAAAAGCTTTTGCACAGCAAAAGAAATCACCAATAGAGCAGGACAAAAAAACCATGGAACGGGAAAAAATTTTTACTAGCTATCCATCAGACAAAGGTCTAACATCTAGAATATATAAAGAACTTGAAAAATTAAACCTCCGGCTGGGGATTTAGCTCAGTGATTAGAGTGCTTGCCTTGTAAGCACAAGGGCCTGAGTTCGATCCCT